>CANNZV010002066.1:67-115394 GCA_947561585.1 Caprella mutica | reverse complement strand
CTCGCCTCACCCGGGCACACAAGTGCGAGCTGCTGGCTTGTAAATAGACAGTTACTGAACCTACACTCGCATTGTGTATTATAATATTTATTTAATAAATAAATAACTTTTCTATTAATTAACATTTTATTAATTAAATTAACATTTTATTAATTAAATTAACATTTTATTAATTTAATTAACATTTTATTAATTAAATTAACATTTTATTAATTAAATTAACATTTTATTAATTTAATAAACATTTTATTAATTAAATTAACATTTTATTAATTTAATTTAACCTTTAATTAATTGTATAATTATTATAGGATATTAAATTTTTTTTATTCATAATATTTAATATAGCAATTTCAAACTTATGTAAAATATACCGTATACGTGCTTTATTTACCATCAAATAAAACCCCAAACATTATGAGGCCGATTCAAACGAAAATATGACAAATCGGCTACCTAATTGAATACAAAATTACTTAAGTTTAGAATAGAAAAAACCTAGGTATATCTGCATGATGTACGAGTTACTGTTGTGTTGCAACACCATGCAAGTTGAAATCCGAGTTTCGCAGGCGAGTGGCTGACTCGCCCATGAGTGGCGAGTAAAAACAATTTTTTTGTACTAACTCGCTTGCGAGTTACTTACCTCTTGCACATGACAGTTACTGGACTGATGCGGTCACACTGTGCGAGTAGCTGCACTACAGTAATTCGCTAGGCCAACTCTCAAGTTTACTCGCACCGTGTAACAGGGCCTTTATTGTTATTAGCTAGTTAGCAAAGAACTATTAAATAAATAATAGGTTTAGGTACGGTGGTAGGAAGCTACCTACCTAGCTATCTAATTATGAAATTCTTAAGAGGTTTTTTCAACCAAACCAAAAACATATTTTTTTCATATTTAGGCGATGTAGTTGTATAGGGGCTAACTAAATAACCAAGTAACTACCTAGAAACTATTTATAAGTCACTATTTAAACAGGTAGATAGTTAGGAAACAATAGTTGAAATTATCTAGGCACCTCAAAATTAGATCTTAGAAGTACCTACCTACCTATAGGTGGTTAATTTCATGTTAAGTAACTTACCAAGATATTAGGGAGGCAAGTAGATATGTATAACTTGTTATTTATGAAGTTATAGCTTCAAAACAGGTAATTACTGTTACTAGGTATAACTAATTTAATTAGTCAGACATCAAAACTCTCTCAACTTCATAATGGTCGCTGCTCCGAAGAAATTCAAGTAGGTAATAGCTTATGTTAGAAGATGACGCCGTTTAGGGGAATAACGCTATGTACATTACCCTAGGGCCTAGAAGATTGAGTATTAGATAGCTAAGTTTACAATCTCAAAGAGGTTGACCCATCACATATATATATTATATAATGTATTCATTAGAATTTTAGAAAATTACATACTCTTGAATATTTAAACTAAATAAAATTAGAACATTTTAGGTTCATATAACTATTACCCTGAATTTTTTTCCCTAACAAATATAGATAAAACAAGATCAAAATGCGCATGATGCATAAAAAAAAACTGTTAATAAAGGAAACATTATGTTTTAAAATTTCAACGATAAAGTTTATTAATTCTATCATTACAATATGCTACAAACGAGATATAATTTCAATATCAATGTTACATTGATAGATAGCAATATGTAAGTATAATTGTTATTGTATGGCAGAAGATATGGGGGGGGATATATTTAGGGTTAAAAACGTGACAAATATTTATATTGTCAAATAGTAGTTGTTGTCTGTGCCTCTAAAATCTAAATATTACTATATAGTTAGTATTGAGTATTGAATAATAAGTATATGATTCCATTATAGCACTGTGAATAAATAGTATTGACTACCTACCTACTGTCTTGGAGAATAGTTTCGTCTTTCAACAGAGAGATATGCATGTATCTCTCTGTTTGATTAAAATAATGTTTTAATTAAAGCGTTTTTAATTCATCACCATGCATAGAAATTAAAATAATTTTTATGCATGAGCTATCTGAGCCTATCTCAGCCTATCTGTTTGATTTATCATTCAACCTCTCCTAATTGATTTCTATGCAGCTAAATGGTTAAGTTTGCCTAGGAATTTTGTTTTATCAGATGGAAAGTATTTTCTGTTTCTGTGATAAAATACAGCTACCTACTGTGTTGATTGTTTGGTCGGGTACTCTAATTGTTAGTAATACAGATGTTTGTTAGTGATATAATCACCTACATCCTTTAGTATATCAGTTTTTAGATCAGTTTGTTGGGTTTAAAAGTTTAAAGACAATATATATTATACCAACCTAATTAAATAAATGTGAGAGAGTGAATGAGTACGAGGTGTTTACTTTTGTTTGAATAGTAAATTTTAACCTTCATTAAATTTTAGCTGCTGTTCTGATTTTTTTTATTCATGGAGGGTTCACACTAAATAACAGTGCACTCATAAAAGTAATTTAGTACGTACATGGAACCCGTACCTTGTTGGTTAGCTATGCTGATGACCAAACAATTATATCGGTTTGTTAAAAGCCTTCTGACAGGGTTATGATATCTGAGTCACTGTGTTGTGATGTGGAACGTAGAAACAGGTGATGCATGGATAATGGTATGGTGTTTCCTATAATAAAACAAAATCTATTGTTTTTTCTTCTGGAAGTCGCACTATCCAGCCTGTATTCCCTGTGTTGCACATTCGAAGGCCATTTGCGGAGGGTGGCAGCATCTTCTTCCTAGAAGATAGGGATTTTGAGACGGGCATGGAGATTTTTTGGAGATAGGGATCTTTTTGTCCAATGCTTTAGAAGTTTTGTGTTGCCAGTTTTAGAGTATTGTTCCTCTGTCTGGGGATCTGAAGTAGATTGTCATCTACGTCTACTTGACCGTGTTTTATAATTCAAGCTTCATTTATGATGGATGGTGGAATCTCATGTGACTTGTGGCACCGGCGTGATGTAGCAACTATGTCAATGCTCTACAAGATTGTTGACAGACCTGAGCATCCAATCTGTCCTATATGCCTGCTCCTTATGTCGCTCAGCGTAATACTCGTTACGCAGCAGGTCCTCACGCTCGTACTTTTGAGAGTATTCGATACAGAATTAAACAGTTCTCTAGATCCATTATTCCAGCTTCTGTGTTTCTTTGGAACTCATTGAACAATGATGTGTTTGCCGGTGGTAATGTTGGTGCTTTTAAATCAAATTCCTTTCGGCTTGACCTTGGCTATCTTTTTTTTTCTTCTCTCTCTCTTTCTTTTAACCAGCTGGCGAATCACTGCGGGTGTCTGTGTGACTTGTGGGGCTTTCTCTTTCCCTATAGATTTCGCTCTAGCTTTTTTAAATAATAATAATATTAATAATACTCGTGTTTGCACTCATTACCGCACAAGGACTGCAATTGGCTGCTAGACACTACAGTCCGTAATTTTTACGTGATGAGGTCATTATTTAAGCAACAGTATTCACGCGCACCATAAATTACACATTATTTCCACTCTCTCTGCAATTCTCCCCGCCTATTGCCACCTCGACTGAGGGAAGTATAAAGAAAAGTCGTTTATTTTTTTAAATTTGTAAATAAATGATTTAATTGATTGTTAAATGATTAAATTAATGATTAAATTAATTGTTCAATGATTAAATTCACTGTTAATTATTTAAATCAATGATTTAATTGATTGTTAATCTTCTAACAATTATTAACTGGTTCAGAATACTTTGAATAAGGTATATTTAATAAAACATACATAATATATCCATCTGTTTTAGTCAAGAGAATATTACATATACTTTTGAAGTTATAATAATAAAAATATATGGTTTATATTTGCTTATAACTCCATTCAACCTTATAAACTCGACTTAACTAAACACTTTGAAAGTAAAGAGATTAATTTCAGAATAAAAAACACTGTACCTACATAGGAGACTATGGTAATTTCCAAGTTATCGGACAATTCTTCATTTACGATCATAAAAAAAATTATATTATTTACCATTTTAAACGCTAGGCCTTTCAATTCAATTTATTAAAATAGCCATTTAATATGTAAAATTGTATAAACTTATTTTTCTCATTTGATCGAAAATGTAGAACCGACCAATAACTTGGAATTAACGCTACAGCCAGTGGCTAAAATAGTAGATTGGTACCTACCTATCTATATACCGTAACCGTTAATTTTAAATAGGTTTAATAATTTGCATTGGTATGTGTGTAGCTTAAAACTTTTAAATAATCTCTTAATTAAGTTTAATTTACTCTTCGTTTATAGTATATACATTATACATGTATAGTACCTATCATTAATAGTAAGAATAAATTATTTAATTGATTGTTAACTGTTTATTAATCTTTTGATAATTATTAACTTTTTAAAATGCTTTGAATAAGTTTATTTATTAGAACAAACGCATAGGTTGGTACCTACTATATATACGTACCAACACTATATACAAAATATTACTTTTTTAATCTTTATTTTTTCGAAAACAATAAGTTCTACTGTACTGAAAATAGTCGAAAATGTCACGAACCTACCTCTGGTTCATAGATTCACAGCAGACTACTTTGGGAAACCCTGAGCTAGAGCTATTCTTTCTTATATAGATTTTAATACCATTATAAAATTAGTTAATACATAATTAACAATGAATAGAGTAGCTTTCGCTCAAACTGTAAGTTTCAAGTTACTGAACTGTTCCGCATTTTCGATCATAGAGTTTAGTTTATAATTATAGTTAAAAAAACTAATTATCATAGGTAGGTACACTTTTTCCTAATGATCGAAAATATGAAACCGTCCGATAACTCGGAACTTACCCTATGACCTATTTACATTAAGTTAATATGTAGCTACGTAGTTTGCTTAGGTAGGTAGGCAGTCTGTGTAGGTAGTAGGTAGTTATGTAGTCTACTTAGGAAGTTGTGCAGTCTGCGAAGGAAGGTAGGTAGGTATTTATTTAGTCTGCGTAGGTAGGTGGGTAGATAGTTATGTAGTCTGAGTAGGTAGGTAGGTAGGTAGATAGTTATGTAGTCTGCGTAGGTAGGTATGTAGTCCGTTTATTTAGTTTGCCAAGGTAGGTAATAAGGTAACTATGTACGTAGCTTACCTTATGCCTAGGTAGGCAAGTAGGTAGTTAGTTATGTAATTCGCCTAGGTAAGTAGGAAGGTAGTTATTCAGTTATTTACACATCCCTCTGAAATTAGCATGTAAACAGGAATAAGTATGGCACCTACCTATTAGGAAAGACACCATAATATTAGGTTTTGAGAATACCTAATTCAGTTAGCTATAAATTACCTATACACACTGGGACAGTGCTACTACCTTACCAGGGGTATCTAACTAGCAATGCGTTTACTATAGCAATGAATGCGTTTAGGTATTAAGTAGGTACCGAAATATCGACTTACATTTTTCCAAGAGTAAATAAATAGTCAGCTTCTATCACCTAATTTTCCTCCTCGTACGTATAACATAGGAATAATTGGCCGATATTCTAAAAAGGAGCCCAACTCACTTCACTTTGGTGGTCTATTATGCTTGTTTCAAACTATTTCCTCTCTTTAGAGTTAGAGACTATTATAATAGCCTACTATAGGTATAGTATATACAATGATGGTAATTTGTGCTTCATGTCCGCCTCTGATTTCTATATTTTGACAATATTTATATAGGTAAAAGGAGCCATTTTAAAGGTTTTTCAGGAATACCGTTTGTTGTGGAAACTCTTCGTTTTCGAGATGTAGTGCCATTAAATTTCCGGTAAATTAGGTTAAGTTTGGGGACTGAAAAGGTAAATACATTTGCTGTTTATTTCAAATAATTATTATATCACAAATACGTATAATAGGGGCGCATGCCGCCCCCCGAACCCCCTGCCACGTCATTAAACAATCATGATCGAATTGTGCAGTGCAACAAATGCCTAGTTATTTTGAAGACCTATAATGTTATTCCTACCGGAAACTTAATTGCGCTATAACTCGAAAACTAGCATTTCCATAACAAAAGGTATTCATGAAAAACGTCTTAAAACGGTTTCTTATACCTATATGAAGTGTCAAAATGTCAAAATCAGAGGCGAAACTAAAGCACAAATTTACCAATATAACAAACACCTCTAACTATAATTAAAGCTTTCGCGACCAGCTAACATTTAATCAAAAATTCCTCGGCGTACGCCATCGTAATTTTGTCTTAGGGGTATACACTTGAGAAGGATTTTCGCCGTGGGGTACGACGTGGGATGATCTAAAATCCCACGGCGGCACGACGGCTATCCCTCGTAATCTGCACATCGTCCCCACGGATATACCACGGCGTACGACGGGGGATTCTCACCGTCATTTAGCAGAGGGATTTCAGACGTTGGGCGACGTCTCATATCTGACGGCGGATATGAAGAGGGATTTCAGACGTTGGGCGACGTCTTATATCTGACAAGGGATATGAAAAGGGATTTCAGACGTTGGGCGACGTCTAATATCTGACGGGGGATATGACGAGGGATTTCAGACGTTGGACGACGTCTCATATCTGACGGGGGATATGACGAGGGATTTCAGACGTTGGACGACGTCTCATATCTGACAGGGGGTATGACGAGGGATTTCAGACGTTGGGTGACGTCTCATATATGACGGGGGATATGACGAGGGATTTCAGACGTTGGGCGACGTCTAATATCTGACGCGGGATATGACGAGGGATTTCAGACGTTGGGCGACGTCTGATATCTGACGGGGGATATGACGAGGGATTTCAGACGTTGGGTGACGTCTGATATTTGACGGTGGATATGACGTGGGATGTCAGACGTTGGGCGACGTTTCATATCCGACGGGGGATATGACGAGGTATTTCAGACGTTGGACGACGTCTCATATCTGACGGGGGACATGACGAGGGATTTCAGACGTTGGGCGACCTCTAATATCTGACGGGGGATATGACGAGGGATTTCAGACGTTAGAAGACGTCTGATATCTGACGGAGGAAATGACGAGGGATTTCAGACGTTGGACGGCGTCTGATATCGTACGGTGGATTGACGGAGGATTTTAGACGGAGGACAACGTCCTGGTGATCTACGTTGTAATGACGTAATGAATTTTGACGTAGGACGACGTTGAATTTACCACGGAGGGCAGACGTACGTTTAAAAGACGGAGTTATCCGTCTCATTGATTGACGTCTGAAGATATGACGTCTCTTCGACGTCGTTAATCCCTCGTCCCCCCGTTAGCGAGGGATATCCCTCTCAATCCCACGGCGTGTTCAATTTGGATGTTACCTGGGTAGGCTCTGATGTATATATACATATCAGTTACAATGATTACAATGTGAAATTATTATTACCAAAATTTTGATCCATAATTATCAAATCATCAAATTTTTGTTCTAAATACAGGATATGAATAAATTAATGAAAACCTTTTTCATACTTTGAGTGGAATTCAGAATGTGGTATCTGTATAACTTAGGCATTTACTTAATTAAGCAGCCATGGCAGGATTTTGTATTAGATTTAAATTACGTTGTTGTCAATCGGATAACTTCAAATTTGGGCCAAACCTTTGCATTGTTTTTGACGTTTTTCTATCTCATAATAATGATAGTCAGTACTTTTGACCATTTTTACTTTTCAGATTCATTACCCGATGTTACGAATATTTCAAATAGTCCCTTTACTCTACCTATATTTATATATAAAAGCTTATGGAATATTATTTCTCGGTATAACTTTCTGTTTGCAAAGAATAGAATATTAATAAACTTCAAATATATTTTTTCTCTCGGTAATCACTTCTAAAGATGATTGTTCCATACATTCTCAACTTAATAGACGCTTTTTTGTTGCCAATTTTTGGCAATATTCAGCAATGATATTGAGGGAACTTTCAGAGTTTGTGAGTTTGAGTTGTTGAAGTCACTCACTACATCCATTGAAGCAAATGTACTGCTATGAAAGTATTAAAGGAAGATATGATTCCGGAGTTATTACTTGGAAAAATAATATAAATAATGTATCAAGTAATCTGCTTACAATAACAATAAAGTATTTGTGATATTGGGAGAATTATTGTGTCACATTTTTGTAGGTATTATATGTCGACTTGATTAGGTGAAGGGAGTATAGAAAATACGGTTGTGATGGGAAAGAATAGAACGGGCCATATAGGCGAAACCCATCTGGTCTAAAGCCCAGAGTCTACTACTAACAGTTACTAGACTTAGTACTAAACTCAATGTAAACACTGTAACTAATCAGAACTCCACGTATACTGAATAGAGTGTTTATATACTCTAGCATATTAATGGTTAACCTTTACAGCTTGAAGTCATTTAGAGTTTTATTATTAATTATGGCGTAGAAGAGGCAAATGGATTCACCAGCCCTTCCCTATATTCACAACCTATTTTTTTAAGATATTTCACTATCTCCAAATTTTGCTCCTTTCTGAGCAAAAATATTCTATAAAATTTGATTAATATATGGAATGTATTCCCATTATCAAGTTCATGTTTGTTTACAGGAAGAAATTGAGAAAAGACTAAATGCTAGGAGAGTTGTTAGTATTTCACAAAACTAACAATAACTTCTAACAGAGAGACAATGTTATATGATTAGAAGCTAGGAGAGTTGTTAGAGTGTCTCAGCACTAACAATAACTTCCAACAGAGAAACATTGTTATAGGATTAGAAACTAGGAGAGATGTTAAAATGTCTCAGCACTAACAATAACTTCCAACAGAGAAACATTGTTATAGGATTAGAAACTAGGAGAGATGTTAAAATGTCTCAGCACTAACAATAACTTCCAACAGAGAAACATTGTTATAGGATTAGAAGCTAGGAGAGTTGTTAAAATATCACAACACTGACATTAACTTCTAACTCATATACATTGTTAGAAAATTTAAAGCTGGAGAATTGTTAGAATGTCAAATCACAACAATAACAATGACTTTTCATTAGAAGCCTTGATGTTTCATTATCACAAATCTAGCAGAGGCAATAAAAAGAAGATTTATTTCTTAGTTAGTTTCTCTCAATGTAATTATTGTCTAATGAATCAAAGGAAAGTGACGCAGGTGTTACTCTATACGTAATTTACTGAATTATAATTATTATCTATTTTTGGATTCTATTCAATAGTTAATTTTTATATTTCTTTTCTGCGGTACTTTTTCTTAGACTAACATTGTACTGTAGTGCTATAATTATTTTCATAACTTCACAGCTGAGACTTTATATACAACAATAATATTTATAATTTCTTATACTATAGCAATATATTTGGTATAGTGTTCAAGTACCTTGCGACTTGGTACAATTATCAGGTTGTTCTAGATAAATCTATTTCAACAATGTATTACCTTTTCCAATTCCAATATTTTTTTCTGTATTTTCTCTTCCATCCGTCACCCGACAACGTTATTCCAACTAAAATAACCATATTTCTGAAATCTAGAGTGCTGAATTTTCAACTCTATATTTCAATTCAATTGTCACCTTTATTATACTTTATTGACATCAATTTGAACTCATTGTGTAAATCTCTGCAGTTCTCAACCTTGAAAGGAACGCTCGAATTCATATTATTCATTCCCGTAAAACTTATTGTACATTTTTAGGCAAAAATAATATTATAGAAATCGTCACATAGGTATATGAAGTGCCCATTTGGCCAAGTTATGATTTCAATTAATTGTGCAAGAAATGGAAAGTTCAAATACATTTAACATTAATCTAATATTTCTGATTTTTTTGAAAGTAATAAGAGGTAAGATAGAAAGAGGTAATAATTTTCTGTTTCCCCACTTTAACTTTTTCTCTAAATAATTATATTAGAATCTATAAATAGAATTGGTAAAATACCAATTAAATAATTTCGATTTATTGCAGTTTCTTCGTCTTATACTAATGGTAGAAATGAAAACAAAAGTAAAAGTTACACAAAAATTGAAGGATCGTATGACATATTCCTAAATCTGCTTCATTCAAGTTTGTCTAGTGTTCTCTCTTACGAATAAGGTTGAATTACAATGTACAATTTTATATGCAAATTTAAGTACCTTCCACTTCCATATTAATCTATGACATTTACAATAACTTTAAAGAGAGACATTACAAGTTTATTTGCATCCCATTAGGCATGGATGTGGTCTGTGTCGACGGATTGTGATTCTTCAGCTGAGATGATATTGTCTTTTAATGGGTTTATGGTGTGCAGTAAATGTTCCATTTGGGTGCAGAGCTTCGGAGGTTGGGAATGAACTATAAATCTGTTTATAGAAGTATGTTGGTAAATAAAAAAATCATTAGGGACATTCCGTATTCATTTTGGTTTTAGTTACAAATTATAAAATTTTAATGTAGTTAAAAAACAATAAAATTATGAAACAATTATGTAATAAATTATGATATTGTTTGCAGTAATTGTAAAATTCTTATTATTTTTGGGATGAATTGAAAATAAGATTTCACTATTGTTAGATTTTCTGCTCCCTGCATGGAAGATATTTCCCCATTTATTCTCCAGTGAGACTAGGAATTGCCTCATCACCACATTCATGTAACATAAGATCATCTCCATCATTTTTCTCATTGTGTCCTACATTTATAATGCAAGTACACATTGTACTCAGAATTTTCCGTCAGGAGATAATGATGGAAATTTACCGAAAATTGTATGCCTACAATAACGGTCGTGCTTTTTTCCTCAGATTGAGATGATTTTGAGTAATGGGTTTGTGTTCGACTGTAGCGTGATGTTTTTGGTCTCAGACACTTATAGTTCTCGGAAAGTAGGTGTTGCCTTAGGCCATGATAATTCAACGGAATTTTCATTTGGTCAGATTGGCTCATTATATCAAAGTTATTTAATAAAAAAATTCATTATAAAAGAATCTTTAGTGATAATCACAACGACTGTAAATAAATGGTATATAACATTGTTCAGACGATGGAGAGAGACGGTCACTTCTTCTGCAGGATGTAATTATCTGAAGTTTCTTTTGCAGTGGTACTCGGTAATGCAAAGTTATGAAGTAACTTTGGTAAAATTTTCCTGTGGTAGATATGGTGAAAAAGATCACGAATAAATGCCATGCATATATTAGATCATATTTTATTTGTAATTTTTTATCTTTCTCAGATTAAATTCACAAAATGGTTCATAGATATTTATTACGTTTCTCTTTTCCATCATTAAATTAATTATTATTATTCCTTTTTTATTTTTTTTCATAATCTTTATTTTTTCTTCACAGTTTAACTTGGAATATTGATGATAATAATTATAAGAAATATACTGTCAGAAACGAAGCAATTAGTAAATCAAACAAAATATATTTCCCAATTACAACCTACTTAAAATGAACACGATTAACAATATAAATAGTTTTTAACTGAATATACTTTTACATCTCTTCTTATATTGTTCCATTATTTTAAATTGAAATCCCATATTCATAGCAGTAATACCTGACAATTTATTCATGAAGTTCTCACTGTTTCTAATTCCTTAACTCATTCAGTCATTTTCGCTCTTTCTTGGTCCGTCTGTTAAAAATGCACAGTGAGCATCAAAGGAAAAGTCTTTTCTTCTTCTGCGCTTTTAATTCGATGAATATGTGAGAGATTAGAGTGAAAAATGTGTCTCCAACTCGTGAAACTATGAAAAATCAGGAGATTTTTATAAATTACTTATCTTCATAGTGTTAGTACAGAAAACAATATTTAATAATAAAAAATATTTACTATATGTATATGTTCTACTTCTAGATTGCTAGGTATCTCTATGTACTAAAATTATTAGAATAAATTTCCCTTTTTTGTAATTAATAATAAATGCGAAATAAGGATTATCTCTAAATGCGAAATAAGGATTATCTCTAAATGCGAAATAAGGATTATCTCTTATACATTCGACAAGCTCTCAATTTCTCATACACAATAATTTAGTTCTCGAAAGAGCCAAGAAGAGGAGTTACCAAAAGTAGAATATTTGTGTAACACAAACAATAGGAAAGGGAAAAGAATCAAGATGGCGCACTTCAGAAGAATGGTGGTAGTTGTTGACTCAATATGGGAAAATATTTGATTAGCTTCAAAGCACAATAAAAATATTACAGTGTAATGAGGATATGTTAAACTCACATATTCTCTTGTACAATTTGAGTTTTCAAAGTATGATAGTATACTTTACAAGCGATGCTACAATTTTTACTATAACTTTTTTATTTGAGTTATCATTAGAATGTGTATCACATACCCTTTACCCAATACATTTATTATTCATAGCTGTTTCCTCTAACATCAGAATCTTCCGAATAAATCCAATGAATACCCAATGGATGGTAGAGAAATTCTGATATAAATATAATATTTGATAAAAAGACGTATATATATCGAAAAATTAAATTATTTTGAGAGTTTCTAAGTCATATTGGGTAAAGATATATTTAACACTAAAATAATTAATCTCCATTAATTACACTTTTCTATGTTCCATTTCTTGAAGAAAATAGTGTAAGTAAAATTTGTTGTTAACTCTGTAGATATTTATAAATTAATTAATTCTAATGAACTATTGATATTATATCAAGGAAGAATAATAATGCTTCGATGAAATTATAATTAAAATTAGAGAGGTTATGCATAATATTTGATATGCAGAAATCATAATATAATTCATATTTATTTCATTAATCACCCTAAATTCACTTCCCTTTAAATCTCATCTTTGTTAACACTGTTTCCTCAACGCCGAATGATTCTCACCAGACAATGTTAGCAATTTCCCTCCAAATTACCTGTAATGAGTAGCTGTAAGTCTTCAATTTACAGACTGGAGGAAAGACTGGATGGAGGAGGTGGGACATTTAGAACGGCAGTAAAGGAGTCAAATGCAATTTAAATGTTGTTATCTCATTATTATAGATAATAGACCTTTTATATACATAAATTTGTTTCAATATATTTATCATTATAATATTTCAAAAATTGATCGTGAACACAGAATAATATTTTAAGTGTAAATTCCAAATACATTTTCGTATATATTTAAATTATATTTTTGGTTTCCAAAAAATAGATTAGATTATTTTTATTTTTCAAAATATATATAGAAGTCCGTTACCGCTTTCGAAATAATTATTTGTGATAAAGTAACATTCCAGAGAATTTAAAACAAGTTCTCTTTCCCGAATTATTCAATCAATTAAGATAACGTAATATAATTTTCTGATATTCTTGTGTTAGATTCTAGCCAAGGAGTTGGTAAGTGAAGTAATATGGAGTAAACTTCATTGAGTGAATATTGTATTACGATATCAATGGAGGTGATAATAGAGTTATGAGTGAGATATATTAGCTATTGAAACAATGTATTAATTATTGTAACTATGTAATATTTATAGTAAGGAATAGTTTAGATAATATGTATCAAATTAAAAACACCTTAATGCATCGTTCTTCTTCAAATTGGTTCAAATAATAAATAGTTGAAAAAATCACATCCTCTCTCTCATTGTTTGATATTCGAATGAGTTTTTATTCTCACTTCAAATCTCACTGCTAAAATGATTTGTTTTTGAGAGAAAATATTCCCCAGTAATAACAGAATGTTTTCCAACACTAAGTCTGGTTTGGAATTATTATTGTGAAGATATGAGACATTTTACTTGGTATATATTTGTTGTTGAATATGTGTGTAACAATAAGAATATATATTTTTATAAGAGGAGTATATTAATTTGGAAAACAAATATGATTGTGTATATTGTAATTATTTTAGATTTCTTGTATTACATGAAGTGTATTTGCAATATCTTTTTGCCATTTAAAAAAAAAGTGATGATTGAAAATAGTTTCAATTTGGTCTGGGTGTCCTAAGACAAATTTGTTAGATTTGAATCTGATCGGAGATTGGAAAAATGTGATTTGTGAATTTTATCATCCAGTGTAAAATGGAGGTATTTTCTAATGAATTTGAAAATAGACGATTCACTGCAGAACTTGTTATCCTGTAACTTCTTTCTCAATCTGCAACTCTTTTGCCCACCTAGAGATCTCATCAGCACATTTATTCTGTGTTCTGAATGTGAATTGGTGTTGGTGAGGAAGCTTGGGGGGATAATATGTTATATTATAAAAACAAAGCAACAACTTGTATGATAAGTTTTATCATTCGAAAAATATGTTGAAAATAAGTATGCTCTATTTTTTATCGTTAAAATTAAAAGAAAAAGTTTGGATTCTATTCAATACAAAATCCTGAAACTCAATTTATACATTTCAGCAGAAAAAAAAACTACAAAAATTCTCCGGTAAAGTATTTATTAGAAACGTTGTTAAATTTGCAATCGGATATGGAATAAAGAGCATTGGAAACAAAAGTAAAGAATATGAATATCAGTGCATGGACAAAAATAAAAATTATCTAAACTTCAAATCTTGATGTCTTAGGGTAGGGCAATGGGTAGGGCAATAAAGCAAGGGAGCGAAACTTGATCAAGACACATAACACACTAAAATTTGTAAACGAGTAATAGAAGGTGACGGTGGCAGTGTGGTACGACTACTGTTTCTTTGACATAAACATACTTAACAATATACATACAAATTAATGTCATTCCAGACAAAAATATAATTAAGCTAAGGGTAAGTCAGACTCATTTGAACTCTAAACTTCGTATGAAAAATCTTAAACTATAGCTCAGAAACAGATTCGATGTTCTTGAAGAACTTCGGGACACTAAGTTAAGTCAAATAAACTTGGAATACATACTGACATAAAATATAAATTGGTTCATTGAAAGATGAATGAACTGGAGACACTGATAGAACATATAGAAGCAGAAAAATAGAAATAAAAAAAATAAAAGTCGTGTAAATAATAAAGATGAGAAGGTAATTATTTTAAATATTTCTTTACAATTGACAGAAAAAAATTATGATGCTAATACAATAATTCAATAAACGTGTTTTATTTATATTTCATCCATAACATATAATTCTCTGACACATGGGTGGAATTTTATTTCTATCTACATTGTTTAATAGCTAAAAAATCCTAGGATGATGATTTTAATTGAAAGTCATTAATAAGGTCATTTATTATGGACAATAAAAATAATTTGAGAGTTATGACGTGAATAATGTAAACGAATAAAAACTTGAATAATTGAAATCTAAAAACATGAATTATCTGAATCTAAAAACATGAATAATCTAAATGAAAACAAAATCAATCATATTCATCAAAAGATAATTAACTGACATGCATTAATTTCGATAATTTTTATAAGTTATACCTTTTACATATTATAAATTACGAATGAACTGAAACCCGAAATATTAAATTAAACATCAAAAATTCACATTACTCTTTAGTGGAATTTGTTTGAGGATACAATTAACATTTTCTCATGTCAAAATAGAGAATCATTTGACATTTTGAGAATTCTAATTTCAGTTGGAACAGTTTTATCCTTTTTTATGGAAAATATTTATAATCTTAGTTATCATGAATCAAAATAGTAAGTCTTTTTTTCAATGAGTTGTACAGACAGTTCAATATTTAATAGTTTCTATTATTGATACAACCAATAATTTTTAATGTAAAATACACTTCACTTCCTGCACAGAATTTGACATTATCAAATATAGTAAGAGGAGACATATTTAGGATCAAATTCTTTGTTATACATCACAAATAATTAAAATATTTTTATACTAATGTAAAAACAAAAAATCAAATGACCAGTGGCTACCAGACTGTCTTAAATTATTCACCACTCCCGCAATTTTCTTCTCCAGTTTACAAACTAAATTAAATCTGGAAAGCAACAACTCTGTTTTCTCGAGACTCTCAAACTAAAATAAACAACCAGATTAAAATTCCTTGCGTGAAGTGAAAGAAGAACTCAATGAAAACTTCATTATTAGCATTCAGGTAAAAGAAAACAATTGCTTTCATTGCGAATTTTTTTTTCAAATTCTCATGATCTGATTTCTAAAAGTGAATCTTATGTTTATGAGAAGGAAATATTCATTGTTGCTTGGAGTAAAATTCTTTTGTAACTGGAATCAGTTGGTGATTGTTCGATGTGTGGCGGTGGCGAAGATGCGCCCAACCGAGTGCCATTTGTAGTTGTATATATCACAGTAAATAGAAAATACATAAACAGAATAATAATAAGGTTCGATTCTGCAGTTTTATTTTTTGAAAAGACATAGTATAGTAGGTAGGTATAGTATAATTATCTTTCAAGTTTGATATCATTGTTACATCATCTTCATCTGCCACAGGAGCTTCAAAAAATCGACAAATTCTGAAAGATTGTGTGTCCTTAAAATTTTCTCAATTAATTTAAATTTTGTCTAATGAGTTTGCATTAGTGATAAAGTTAATTAAAAAGGTTCATTATAATTAGTTTTTAAATTTAAAATCATTGTGACTCCATCTTCATCTGCCACAAGCAGCATGAATATATCGTTAAAAGGTCGTTCTAACATTTATTCAAATTGGAAATACACTTATAAATTCAATCCTACTCATCTCAATTGGCGATAAAGTGATGTAACCATTATTGTTCTGAATAGTACTCTCTAATTTCAAGCTTGCAACACATGATATCTTCAACTGCAGCTTGTGCCCAAAAATGGTTTTCATAACGAATTCTTACAGATTGTCATTTGTATACATTAACAAAATTTGCAAAGAGCGGCTCTTAGTTGATTTCTAAGTATTTTGAAAAAATCCTGATCCAACCACGTGGATATTGTTGCACATCGAGTTCCACCCAACCCATCCTAACCTCCAAACCAATGATGAGCAAGGTTCTTCTTAAAACACAAAAAAAATGGAAACATTAAAACTGGAAATTTTATTTATTCGTTTTAAGTACTGGAAATTTCTTTCTTCCTTCAAATTTTTGCTTTTCTTTATCCATCTCTTTCATTTTCACCTACAACTGAAGTTTTATACACAACGGAATTAACTACATCTTGTATATTCAATAATTCATTTATTTCACCTACAAGAGTTTAGAATTTCATAAATCTTCTTCCTGTTGTTTACATCTTATACGTAATACTATACGAAAATTAGGTCGATGTGAATACCGTTCACAAAATCCTATTGTACAGAAAACAGTAGAGAAACAGGTTATGATGTAAATTTGAATGTTTTTACTTGGCTGAATGGAAAATAAATAACAAATTTATTGTATGATTGATTGAAGACCATAGAGTTTGACTGTCAGGATCAACGGGAAGGTTTGACTAAGTGTTATAAAAACACATGTCATATTTAAAAACCTATGGTACTGCATTTTATACAAGTGGTTAGTACATATACAAAACTAATTTAAACCGAATTTCAAGTAATTGGGTGGAGTGAGACCCAATCACAGCTCGCGCATGTAACTGTACTTAATGAAAACGTGGTCAAATTCTTCCGTATTGGCTAACCGAACTGTGTTTCTACGTTGCCACAAGTCACTAAAGTACAATTAATTCCATAATTTATGTGATTTAGGCTGATTTACGCCGATACGTAAATACTTTTTTAACTTTCGAAGTACAAAAATATATTTGGTATTTATGTAGGAACAAAGTCAAGAAATTTATAGGAATTACATGAAAGATATAAACTAATCTTGAAAAAATACGTAATTATTTTTTATGGTTCTATACTTTGGACTGGACCATTTTATATATTATGAAATGACTAAAATTATATAATGTTTACTGTATAATATTATAATCTATTGGCTATTATTTAATGAGGGCTGGATAATATTTTATACCGTAGAGTGTAGACTGAATACTATTATAATACTGTGGAATTGACAATATAATATATTGTTGGATTGATAATATTATTAACTGATGACTGGATGATATTACTTACGGTACACTATTCCCTGAAGGTAAAATACATTTTCCCCTTCTCTTTATAGTTGTTTTTTAATGTATCGTGTATCGTTCTTATTCCAGAGCCAATTTAATTAGTCATTACAAAGCATATCCTTGCATATAAAGCAACTCACAGGAGTATCTGACCAGTGACCATCTACACATTACTATATAGTGTCTTTAGTGGGTAGATGCATCATCAACCATCATCAACAAGTGCATTTGTTGATCAACTTAAATATCTCATTTGCTGCATTTTAATTATTCATCCAATCTTGTTCCCAATTTTCATCATGAAAATAAAATCTTTTTTCACACCTTAAGACAATTGAAACGGAATCTATGATACGCAAGTCAATATGTGATCCTTAATTAAATACTGTATGATAAAAAGTCTTGCCTTCTATTTCAAGAAGAGAAATGTAACAAATCAGGCAGTGTATATTAAGTAAGCCATGATGCACCTGACAACTGTATGATTAAGTATCCGACAGAGATATAATTAATGAACTACAAACAACCAATGGCACTAAAATTTTCTCTCATTGTTGTTTTGAGGAAAGATTAAGACAATCGCTATCAATTCCCACACAAATTAGAACATAGGGAAACTTAATTTGAAAAGTTATTTGTGTAGTTATTTCCGACTATAAGCGAAAAGCACATAGTATGTGCATTATTCAACTTTAACCTTTTGAGGCAGCAACTATTTTTTCAAGCGATTTGAAGAGTCCAGAAGAAAAAAAAAATGAATGGTTTTAAGGGTCGAAAATTAATTTTTTTCACAATTTTTATGTTCTAATATGAAAGAAAATATGTAGTGTAGAGAAGATGTACACAAAATTTTAGGATGATCTGATGCTTAGAAAGCGAGCTACACGCTCACAAACGTACATGTGGAGCCATCTACCTCCAACGCTGCTGGTTGTTTTTGAGGAGAAAGGGATAGATGGGGGAGGGGGGTATTGTGAGCTTGCTTGATGATAGTAGGTACAATTTTTTTCTAAGTTCTTATAAAACTAACTAAAAGGGTAACGCGTGTCTTCTTCTGTGGACAAATTACCCTGTCGTGAAAAGTAGCATTTTCAAACTTCAAAAGCCTATTTCTTTGGTTATAGGTTACCAAGATAAGATCTGTAAAATGCCTAAAGATCAGTTATACATTAAATACATTTGCTAATTATATTATATTTTTTTGCATATAGATTTTTTAAAAATTATAAAATATAAAACATATAATATTTTTTTGTTTATTGCTTATCTTTTTCAAAATATTAAAAAACTGAATGAAAAAATAAGAAAAAACCCAATTAGCAATTATGTGAAAATGTCTCAGTAATTCATTTCCTGAATCGGTTAGTGTCTATCTCGTTTAGTTTGTGAGAAATAGCAATTTTTACGAAGTACCCCCACGGAGGTTAGAATGGGGGAGGGGGAGGGGTTTTTAGGGATCGTGCGAAATTTTTTCCTAAATAAGAATTTCTGCATTGCTCATGATTCAAACGTATGTGAAGTTTCATATTTCTATCCTCATTAATAAAAAAAACCATTGAGTCCCCTTAAACTATAAACCAAAGAATTTATCCTAATATCAGATAGTTTTGTTACATAATATTTACATTAATTAGAACTAAATTTTTTGTACAATAATCAAATTAATGTGAGTCAAATTTTTTGGGAACAAAATACCGTGCACAAATTTTGAGAAGTCAAATTATCTGTAACAAATTATCGGTCACATTATATTTTAGATATCATCATAGAACATTTGTGAATAAATTCACATTTGATTTTACATTTAGAGATCGTTCGTTTTAATTTGAAGAGATATATTTTCTTTCTGTTTCTGCATTCATAACAAGCATTTATTGCGTTTACAATGTTTTTTACTCAGTATAACACCACTTATACACTACAGGCCCTTACACGTCTGTAGATTGTTCTAATAGTGGACCAAATTTGATTGATGTTGAAGATTAGAAGAGATCTAAAGGACTTCACAGCGGATTTAGTCAGACTCCAAAGGAATGATTTTTAGAATTGAATTAACTTCTAACTGACGGAGAATCCATATGAACACTCTTCCCAAATAAATAGTAATTAATTGTAAATTTTTGATCTTTATACCTGGAGAATTGATTATACCGCTGAGGAAGGTTAGGTCTTAGAATATTCTCATCAAGCTTTCCGTTTGCTATGTTCATGGAATAAGCTCATATTAACTCATTCTCATTATCAGTTCAGTTCAAAACGCCCATACCTTGAGCTCATTTCTGGTTTTAATAAGCGTTTACTATCGCTTACGGATTTATCTTTGAAGTCAGCTTTCAAAGTAGATTGGGAGTATTTTGGTACTACTTCAAATATCCTCAGTAATCCTTCTTAATTGGACAAAATAAACTAACGACTTTTTGGATGAGAAACCATTTCTCATGAGATTTTGAAAAACTAAACGAAATAGAGAACGGAATTAAATATAGCTTAAATTATAGAAGAATAATCCTTATTAGGATTATAATTGGAATATTGAATGAATTAATACCAACTCACTACCTAGCATACCGTTGACAGTTGTGTATTGTAATTTGAAACTTAGAAATAGCTACCATCTACAATCCATAAGTTTCACGCCACTCGTGTTACCCTGGTTAAAATGAGAGAAAAAATAAGCAGGCGATCAGAAGACCCTACAACTAGTCAAGGAATTAATTGCTTTAACTTTACTATATATTCCATACTCAAACTAAATTCTATTACTGTTAATAGGAATGAAAAATGTAAAAAGATAGGAATGTAAAAAGAGATCAAAAACTGTAAATTTGTTCATTAGTGAATGAGGTATAGGACTGTAGGACGTTATTATATTTTTTTTAAATGTCGAACATTCATCTAGATATTGAAGATAGATTATATATTTTTTTGTATTTGATTATAATAATACATTGGATTAAAAGTTCCAAATATATAAATAATCTCTTTCCTTTAAACAACAACTAATAAACAAAATGAAATATCTGTAAATGGTACTCCTAATTAAAGTGTTAGTTAAATATCCCATCATTTTGAAATAGACTTCGTATAATATATCACACTAATATGTAGAACAAAAACATATATTTTTGAAGATGAACTTTTATACAAAACCTTTCTTCTCTTTCACATTTTCGAGGTCATTCTCGATAACTTTTCAAAAACCAATAATTAAAAAGTTTCCTCATTATGGAATATTCAGGAATTTCTTGTAATGAAAATGAATATAGGTAACTAGAAGTTTATATCTTATATTATAGTTATTTTGATACCGTCTGAGTTAAAAAATAGGTGGTTGTTTTTTGTTTGGTGTTACGTAAAAATTTGAATTATTTTTTTGCGTTGCAACATATTGATACCGTACTTGGAAATTTGTCGATTTACATAGCATATGAAATTGAAATGAATTTTGAAACTCCTGATTGAATAATTATAACCTAAATAATTGAAGGTGATAATTTATTTACCGCGTTTATTACCTTGAAGAATAGGAATTAGATGATGTTATTTTTTTATATGAAAATTTCAAATATTGTATTAGTATAATTAGCATTAGTAGCAAAATACATACAATTAACATACTGTAAGATTAACTAAGTGGAAAAATTCAAAGACGCACCTCAATTCTTTACTATAACTTAACCCATTGAAATATTTTTTTTTGAGGCCCCCTGCCAGAAGAGGCAAACCTTCTTTAAACAATTAAAAGAAACAATCATCTTTATTAAGACAGTGAATTATAAAATAAAAGATAAGCTTCTCTGCTCTACGACCTTGGCTCCAACCATCGCCAATGGTAGTGGCCTCCAACTGACTGTGAGGTGCCTATAGCAAGTCACAGGGCAACACCCAAATTGCGGTCATCATACTTCTCCTTGACCAACGTCAGGATACTGAAAGCATTGCCTCTCTGAACTGCCAAATCAACTCTCTGATCTAAAATCAAAAGGTCTCTCTCACATCATCAGTGACGTCGGTAATGCGATGGCCAATTTCAGCAAGGAGTGCGCCTGTCGCTTCAACATAGCTACCTGCCGTTTCCACCGCTATGGGTTCGAACCGATATCGAATGCCAAAAGCCGCATATATGCGTCGCTTCCTCCTCTCCGCCTCCTTGGATGCGCTGCCAGGTGACAAAGCCGAGTCAATCAAGTAAATATTGAAATATTGAATAGAGTGTTTTCCTTTGAAGATGTTCATGAATTAATTTGACCATCCATTCACTTACTAATTAACTGTTCTTTTGATGAGAATTAAAAGGAAGGTTTTGAAGTTAACAATTGAGAAGAACCGCGATGAAATTTATGGAAGAAATAAAATATATATATCTATCATTCTAGGCATTTCCTATATCTGCATTGGATATAATCTCAATCTACAACTTAATCCACATCCATACACTTTATTAAGCTTGTTACAGCTCCATTTCGTCACGAGTGAAGAGTATATTAGAAAAGAGAAACTCATTTATCATTTTTCGGTTAAATACGTCACTCTATTTGTCCTTCAAATAATATTTAACGGATTAGTAACTACACTACGTGCCACACTTTTGTGCAGATCACACATTTTGCTGTAAAATGAGTATAACTCATCCAAATCCATTGAAATTTTCAGTAGACACTTGTCCAATACAGATGTAACATGCCAAGAAATTTCAAATGCCTGTGATACTTATTGGTGAATTGACAAGGATTTTTCCTAAAAAGGTATAATTTCAGAGTACCACGCTCTTGTGCAGGAGGATAAAAGTGCTTATATAACGTTCAAAAACAATTTTATTTAACTCAAAAAGTGTTATTTATATGCAGGAGCTACAAGAGTGCAAATTTAATTACTTCGAAAATACAAAATTAATGAAATTATAACAAAAACTGCATTTTAATTATTAATACCCAGTAAAACCTCCCCTCTTGTCAACGACCCTCAAAAGACGTCTATCCATGGAGCTAGTCAACTTATTTATAGTATCTGGTGTTATCTTCTCACAGATTTTCTCAATTTCCCTACAGAGGTCCTCCTTGTTTGTGAATTGACGTCCTCCCGCATACAACTTTTGTTTTAATATGGACCAGAGGTTTTCAATTGGATTTAAATCCGGTGAGAGGCTGGACCAGACTATCAATTTATCATCCGAGAACTTAAGAGTTTCCAGGTAACTGCGGGTGGCTGTAGCTGCATGGGACGGGGCGTTATCATGCATGAAAATGATCTTTTTCTTGAGTGCAGCTGGTTGCCTCTTCAGCCACGGAACAAAATTGTTCTTCAAAAAGCTAATATAATTAGCTGACGTGATTTTAACGCCCTCTGGTACACGGAAGGGTCCCACCAATCTGTCTCCAAGTATTCCAGCCCACATCATAACACCTCCTCCTCCTTGTTGACGACGAATCCTCTGAGGACGAGAAGAGCCATGGGCAGTCCATGACTTTGCCCAACCGTCAGGGCCGTCAAGAGTCGCTCGCATCTCATCAGTGAAGAGCACAGTCTGGAATTCTGTCTTGAGATACTTCTCAGCCCAAGAAACTCTTGCTTTCTTGTGTGACTCCTTCAAAGGAGGCCTGATAACGGGTGAAACATGAGAAGCCATACTTCTCACGATCCTGGAACGAGTGGTTTTGGGGACTTCCTCCATACCTGCACTCTTGAAAATTTCCCCACTTGTGGCAGTGGAGTTCCTCTTGAGTTCCCTCTTGATCCTGGACAAGTTCCGCCTGGTTGCTACTTTCCATTTACCCTTATCCTTACGAGTGACCTTCCTCATGGGATCATCAATAAATTTCTTCACTGTACGTGGGTCACGACCGATTTCAGTGGAAATAGACTTTGCATCATGTCCCTCAGCCAGCATGGATACTATCTTACTCTTTTCAGAGTCAGAAAGACACGGGCGGCGACTCATTTTCGATATTTAAAAATGTGAGGACAACAAACACAAGAGCGTAGCACGGTTAAATAATGTAAAAATTGATCATACTCGGTTAATAAACAACGGATTACCTTCAAATTTTATACATAACCTCCTAGTGAGGGTTTCCATATTAACTGCAAATTTCATTTTATTTCATTGATTTTTACTCTTTTTATCCCAAAATTTGTGATCTGCACAAAAGTGTGGCACGTAGTGTAATTTTTGAAAACTATTATATTATATATACACTTGATGCAGTACGCGTATAGTAAATTATAAATTCGATTATATTTAAATTATAAAACAATAGTTCACAAATAAATAAAGTTACAAACTCTCCATCTATTTCATTATTTTAATTTATCCGAGTCAAGAAATTACTTACGGAGACATACGATAAAATTCTTTCAAATAGAAGAACTAAATCAAATTATGTATCGTTGTCATTATAAATAGACAATAATATTTTTAAAACCGCAGTTTCTTCCAATGTTATGGAATGTGGAGTCATTATTTGTGTGATTTACTCAGTCGCTATTTGTTGTAACACTTTAAATTGGTGGCTGTAAATAAAGCACACCGATAAACTCTACCAACTGGCTGCCATGAAATTGACCACCTTTCTGTTCAATAACTTTACTTTGAAATTCTGAAATAACAAAACCTTATGTTGGAAGAATGAGCAGCAGCTTACAAAACTTAAATGCATAGAGTTTGATAAATGATTTCTAATAATGAATTGAAACAATATTTTTGCTTCCTGGGTATATCCAGCTCCATTCAGTTAAAGTTTGGTACAAACATTTCCTACTCATTTATGGTATATTTGTTGGTGTCTCTGCATTGTAAGCTCCTGAAATCAATTACTTTGAAGACTGCCAGAAATGAATATTGGAAAGAGGGCCACACTCAGTAACTTTGAAGCGGTTAACTTTTGGAGAGAGGTTTATTGCCAATATATAGCGTTAACGGCCATAGAAAAATGAATTGCTAAACATAGCAATTGTCAGTAGCTTCACAGTGAATAAATGTAATTCTTAAAACAAATTAATAAGAAGAAATATAATCGTTTTCAAATTAAATGACTCCACGCGAAAACAAATCGATATTCTCATTTTAAAACTCATTTCGCGCTCCATTGATGCAACAGAATACTAATTTAGTTTTGTGTTTTCAGTCCGTTCCGAAACACGTCTCTTCTAAAACATTCTTTTGTCTGATAAAACTTTTAAATTTTCCTCTCTTGCCTGCAGCTACGGTTTGTTGAAGAACTCAAAGAGGGAATGATTGAAGTTTGATTGTTCGGTAAATGTAAAGGAGTGGAACTTTTGTAATTCATTTTGATTAAAAGTATTTGAAAAAGAATTGGACCTGATACTTAAGAACAAGTTACGGTACAATGCGCTGTTGATTTAATTTTAAGTGTAATGTTTTCACTTTAAATGGAAATATATAGTCTTAGTAAATATATAGAAAGAGAGAGAGAGAGAGAGAGGGGAGATATATGTGCGCAATGACATTATGGCTCACTTATTGTTATTCATGCGTATTTATAATCAGTTATTCAGACCTTCCTCCTACGAAAATTAATATGAAGGTATTTACGTAGTTTAAGATCTTTCAACCGATTCAGTTCAGTTCTCTCCAATAATCTCTTTCTACCCTCATCACTGTCTGATCATCGTTCATTGAGCTGCAATCAAATTATTTCCAGCTGAAAAGTACTTCCGTGTCATAGGCCTCAGGAATACCTGAAGATGTTGGGAAAGGGAGAGAGAGATTTTATGGGAAATTTACTTCAGTAAATAACAGGATAGGAATTTAATCTGATCAACTTGTTCAGGATTAATTGAATTGAATTTCAATACTTCAAAGAAGAAAATTTCATTATGTCCTGTTCTAACTGATACCTGTTACCCAAATTAGAAATATGAGAAGTTGTTTCCAATGAATATTGAATCTACTAAATGTCTGTAAATTGGTAATCATAATCATCCTTTTGTTAACACAGCTTTGCTCTCTCAGTCGCTAATGTGTGGTATACATTTTAATTTATTTCTCCTTATATATTCAATATTTTTACTCTCAATGTGGTACACATTAATTTAGTATATATAATACCAACTTTCAAATAATACAAAATCGTAGGTTTATTAATAAGACATGTGTTCTTTAAATACGTATTCAAACCTTCCTGTACATTCTGATAGTCAAACTTTTTAGGTTTAAGAATACTCCACGCTAAATTCTAAAGGAAAGATAAGAGACAGAGCAGAAGATTAGTAAACATGCGATTCACTCCTTGGTACTACACACAAAAAATAGTGTGTAAATTGAAGATGTATTTTAGAGCTACTTTGTTGCTCAGATTCAGTCATTTACCATCATCAGGACTTTGATTGATTTGACAGGTAAAATTTGGTGACTGAAAACTTTGATAATGACTAAAGTAAGCGTCAACCGAATAGCAATAGAATTATCTTACCACATAGAACAGCAGTGACTCTTTCGGTGAGAAAAACTGCTCTTCTGAACAGAGTAGTTGTTTCTCCGAATATTCAGTTATAAGAAAATATCTTTTGAGATATTTGAATTAATTCACAAATTAACAAAGTTTTGCTCTATATAGATTGTAAATGTGTTGAATCGCATTTTCAGAAAGTAAAATATATTTTTCTTTAGCTATTTTTTCAAAATTATAGTGATTTGTCTAAGTTTTTCCCCATAACAATATTTTTAATTATTAAGTATATTTAATGATAAGTTTGCCACTACACAATTTTTCAAATACGAAATTGCTTATCTTATATTTCTCAAACAGCATTCCCTTTCAATTCCCATTCCCTGTGCTGATAATCTGTGCTAGTGTTCCAATGTACAGTAACGTCTCTCCTGTGTTATCTACGGAACAGATTTCATTAACAGTGATGGTACTCTTAGAGATTACCTGTTTGTATCCGTTAGGGGCGTTGCCGAATGTTACTATAAAATTCGTCGAAATATATTGTGTTTTTAGATTATGAATAAATTACACTGTCGAAATATGGAAGTTTGAGAATGCGAATTCCATAATTTTATCTATTCATCGGTGTATTAATATTGGATTCGACGATTACTTTTCAAAATCTTGATATAGAAAATTGTAAGTTGATTTGAGTGTGTTATATTAATTTGAGTATGTTATATGGATTATTAAAATATTTGAACTTATTTAAGCTACCTGATTCAAAAAAGTAGTTTAGTAAATCAACCAATGAGCTGAAGTAAACATAACAATCTACAGCCGCGTTTTTCAGCCACCCCGAAATATTTTATCGCATATTTTCAAATGTGAATTTCTCTTTAGAAAATTTCCGTGTTTAATTAATGAGATTTCCTGAGATAAAAGTAACAACGAAATGTTTTCAAAACTAATGAGTGAAGGTGAGTATTTTTTGGACGCCTCGTTTAACCTCAAGAAATCTTTTGATACGATTAATACTTTGTGATACAAATGAAAACTGTGATACATTTAAAATATAACAAATATTAATACGATGTAAACAATTAATCAATGAATTTGTTATTCTTTTTGCAAATGAAGAGCAACACCAATCATATTCTATGTTGATTACGGTTAGGTGAATATGAAATGAAAAAGAGGATTTAAGAAAATTGATAACAGATATAGAAGAAAAACTGCAATTTTTCTTGAATTTCTTTGTGATCTCGGTCGGAAATACTCTCTAATAGTATCCAATAATGTAAATGAACTGAATGCATATCGGAATAAAAAAAAAGTGTATAATTGACAAGAGTCACTTGAAATATTCAAGTATCAAGTTTCAGTTAGATAGTTTCGCAAGGTAATTTTATCATGAAATGTGTAACACCTCCAAATATTCTTGTTAGGACTTTGAACCTCTCAGAATTTGAATAACTGAATAGCTTGTCTGTATCTGAAGTTTTCGTGTCACTTACTGCGGATTTGAAAAATCATGTTTCTGTATTGGAAGTGAAAATGCGCTATCCATTCAGCTTGTTTGCTCCAAACTTTGGACACTTGTGCGACTCTTACATCTTCTAAAAAATATGTGCACTATTTGTTAATAGGAATAAAATTTGACAAATACATTTTGATCTCCTTCTGTCTTTACCATACCTTTCAACTGATAAAGTAAACGAAATAGAAACTGGAAAATTGGGAATGGCATCTAAAAACGTAACCACTGTGTCCTACTGTTCATGAGGAGTAGTCAGTACCTCAACGAATGATAAAGGTGAATAAATAGGACAGTAGAAACGTAACTTAAATTTTTCTCATATGGAGCAATGGTACTAAAATCACAAGATAGCTTTTATTGACAGCTTCTATTATCTTGATTGTTTATATTATCAAATTATACGTTTCCTTCACTCTTCTTGTATTTGAAATTCAGAAGCATGGAGTCTCATTTAATTAAACTATATTTGCCATAAAGAAAATAATGCAATATTGAACAAAAATAAAATTTAATATCCTTTACAGTTTATATAATGAATGCAGCGTAATTCCATACAAAAGTATCATTTAATTCAATTAATTAACGTAATTAGCAAATATGAAAGCTAATTAATTAACACATGATGAAAATTCAAAGGAAGTATTTTATAATGTAAAACTATTAATTAATATCTCACTCACTTGCTTTGTCTTTTTTTGAAGCTTATAATTGCATAATACTAGTAACACTATAAAACATACATAACTAAATACTGTATGTGATATACTGAGGTCATTGGGGGTTCAAACCTTAAATTTCAATTCCAGAAACTTATGCATAAAAGAACAGTGTCTTATAAAACTGAGTGTTTCAGATTTGCTATGGATTTTCTGGCACGATATTAATGTTTCAGAGTAAACAACATTTTTTCTATTTTCTATGTCAGCTCAGTAGATTCTCCAAATAATTAAATTTAAATTAGAACAACAAACTTAGTATTAGAGTCTCCAAACTGGTGACAAATTTGCAATTAAACTTTCTAATGTGAAGAAGATCATAAATTTCTCAGGAACATTATTATTACCTTTGAGAGATGATCTAATAATTGTTTACATCCACATAAATTACCTGAATTTAAATTAAAAAAAAAATTGTTGAAGAAATTAATCTTTGTATTTTCTATATATTCAGTTTGATCAAATCAATGTAATTCGATGAACTCTGAAACCTAGTGATTCTGAACCATCTCTTCCTAGTTCACGTCCCTAAAAGAAATAGGGACGTGAACTAGGAATTGACATAAAAATTAGCTAAAACAAGAAAAAATGTAATGAACCAATAACCCACTCTAACCTAAATATTAAATGGTTCAAGTGTAAATACTCATTTGCACATGGAATCAACTAATGCACATAAAACCAAACTCAGCAGAACAAAATTTGAAATTTGAAACCAAGTATTAAAAATATAATAGGTTGGATGACCGATATTGATCGTAGCTGGTACTTTTCATGTGGACTATATGTAACGCAGTAAAATTTTTACCAAAAATTTCATTACAATAAAGCCTCTTAATCTGAGTGCAATTTCATTATTGTTCCTATTCAGCTTGCTGAGCGTTTTCATTAACCAAGATAAGCATATCGAGAAAAGTGTCCATCTACCACTTAATGGTTTTAAAAATGGATAAATAAGTTCTCTTTCTTTGTTAGTGATCGAAGAGTATATTAAACTAAAACTAATTATTCACGAATATTGAGGAGTTCATTTGTACTTAACCCTAATGGGTTTGACGTGTGTTTTCTAGGCACATCTTTTTTAAATTACTTTATATCTTTCATGTCAATCCTTTAAATGTACTGGCCTTCCTTGACTTTGTTCATACATAAATAACAAACATATTTTTGTATTTGAAAGTTTAAAAATATTCACGTATCGGCGTATATAAGCGTAAATCACGTAAATTATGGAATTAATTGTACGTTGGTGACGTGTGGCAACCTAGAATTACAATTTGGTTAGCCTATATGCACGAATTTGTCCACGTTTTCATCAAGTACAGATACATGTGCGAGCTGTGATTGGGTCACATCCCACCCAATCACAGCTATGGTCTCTCAGTTGCCAATCTCTTAAATACTGATGTATTTATTTCTCCTTTTATGTTCAATATTCTTACTTGAAATTTGGTTCACATAAGCTTAGTATATTTACTATCAACTTGTATAAAATACAAACCGTAGGTTTATAAATAAGACATGTGTTTTTTTAAAACATAGTCAAACTCTCCCTTTGTTTCTAACAGTCAAATTGGTTAGGGTAAACATAATTTTTTTTTCAATCAGTTAGTGACACACAGTCACAGTTCACAGTCTCGTCTCTACACATTTAAAAAATGTCAGTTTAATGAGCGAAGTTCAGTAGCAGTTTATTGCCTGAAGTTAAGTTAAGTATGAACTTCAAGCTGTTAATAGTTTGTTTAATCCCTGGCGATTTAATCGCATTAGGCAAACTGTCGTTACTTTCATAAACTTTGTAAAGAAAGAAAGTTGTCCGTAAAAATGAATTAAGTTGTTAGTTTTATTTGGACATTAGAAGAAAGTCGAAGAAAATGATTATACACTAACGATATATAAGTTTCTATTATCTCCATGAAGACAATAATTCCTGTCTAACCTTATAGTTTTTATTAATTAATGAAAATAACTACCTCATCATCTTACTAAAAGATATATTTCATATTTTTATGTGAAATTTGGTACACATTAGATTTCTATATTTACAAACAAATTGTAAAAATAAAGTATCGTAAAATAGGACATATGTTTTTTGAACATACAGTCAAACTTTCTTGTACAATCTGATAGTGAAACTCATTAGGGTTAATCTTAATAAAATGAGCATTTACAGATGAAAAGGATAATCAACCAGGCCTTTTGTCCAACTAGTCCTATATATCAATTATATCTTGTATGGACCATTAGACAACTGCCACACGGACAGTTGCCATAATAATAATATACACATACCAGTTAATATCTATTTTAGGACATTTATAAGAAAAGTTTATTTCAGTTTAGTTATATCATGAAGGAGTCATCGCTTAGAAAGTTAATTCTAAGAGTGATAAGTTTCGACTGCACTGTAAGAAGTATAACTTTTTTGTTCAAAATGTTGACAATAGAAGTGATTTATGTCTATCGAAGGCACGATATACGAAATAGTAATCAATTTTCAAAAGTGAGACGCGTCGTCGCTCTTTCGGATGAAAGAAAAGCATAAAAAATCGGAGCTTGACGACTGTTTGAATTTAGACGAAATTTGTGAGATTGACGTGAATATTACCAAGTTTATCCCTAAATCAGACCTTTATTCTTTATTTCACCAATTTCTGAGAATATACAGTTTATAAGAGATGCTTTCCACTTCTGTATTTTTCTATGATAGAACTTAGAAATTGTTCGTAACTGATTCATAAAGTTGTCTAAAATTATTCTTTTTACGTTAGCTAAATTTTTTCTTGACCGCCTCCTACTCCACAAGTAGAATCTGCTTGTCTTATTCTCCAGAGAGTGTTTATCTCCTGCTCACACCTCACATCTAACCCCATCTAGCGGCTCTCAATCTCACAACTCAGTCTGTCTTATCCCCCTAAGCTTCTTCACCAACACAAATATACATGCAGGACACAGAAAAAATGTGTTGATGAAGTCTGAGGGCAGTGAAAAGAAAAGATAAAAATTGGAGCTGCGGGAAGAGAAAAAACGGTATCACTTTTTATAATGAAATAAAACTGGATTCTACATCGTCTGATTTCCATAGCAAAGTGATATGAATTTTTAAAAAAATTATTTCAATTTTTTTTGTCAATCAGTTTAATATCAGATGATGAAATATTTTTAAATTTCCCCAAAGAAGAGTATTTTGGAATTGATAGAGATAGTGATATAATTTTTTTTTAGTAGTTACAATCTGTTTGACAAATATATAAATACATTTCAGCCATTTTAAATAATTTTCTCATCCACAGTTATAACCAAATATTTGATATCCTAAATAACATTATTCTCTTCAAATTTTTGCAATTTAACAACTCATAACTCCCTAATCCCTGACTGATTCGTAAAAATATCAGTAACTTCAAATTTATTCAATTTTTCAATTTTGTTCAATAGATTAAATTGACAAGGTAATATTCTTACTGTAAACTCGAAAAGTTTCATATATTTGCATGATACATACTTCTTTTTTGATATTGTATAATACATTTTATGAAATAGAGAACTATTCAACAATATTTCACAATAGGATAATATATTACAATGATGCTATACAGTACAAGTACTTTCAAGTACTTATACTAACTCAATATTTGTTACTATGGAAAAAGGAATAACAGTAAAAATTTTAAATAGTTTATATATGAAAACGAAGCGTTGAAAGTAAATGAAATAATGGGATTAAAAGCTGTGTTAAATATAACTTTTTCAGTTTTTTTTATAGAATATTCTATGACTCAAAATCTTAGAGAAATTATGGTTAATTCGTTTCCCTTGAGTCAAGTTTCATCACACAATAATTGATAATAAATGATGAAAGTAAATCAATTATTGAGAGGCATTATCGTAGAGTGTAGACTACAGATAATAATATGTAGACTAGAGACCATCAACACAGTTCTGTTGGTGGTCGTTGATTTTAGGAGACGCAATCTTGTCATTTACTCTAACAATTGAATGGAGAGTGGACTGTTTCTGTCATAAAACCAAGTTTGAGTTACGCTCAGATCAAATCTTTGCTGGTGACGTTCCTACTTAGATTTCTGAAATATAATTGGCTTCAAAATCTTCTGTAATACCAAAAATTCGAATAGTTTAGTTACAATATCGTCTGTCCATTTATAAAGCAATACTGCATTTACTAAATAATCTGGCATCTAGAAATAGCTCAATCTGACACATCACTAAAAATGATGATTAGATCATTTAAATTAGTTGATGTATTTAAGCTATTAGATAGAAATATATGAAAAAATTATGTTTCTGAGAAGGATATGTTTGAGAAAAATAGAAGAATATTTTGGCTTGAGGAATATGACTGCCCAAAGGAAAATTCTAAAACATTCGAAAATATTATTAGAATTAGCAAGTTCATTTTCGATTGAGTTAACATGAAAAAATCAAGCCAATCTTTATTTTTTTTCAAATTCAATTGGGTTTTTCAGTCTTAGATATTTTTATAGTTGTTTTTATCTCTGTCAGAACTGTACTATGATACAAGTCATTCGAATCCAGCCAATCTTTTAACCTGAGGAACTCTCTCAGAGAAGTAACGGAACTCTTCTTTAATTTGAAAGCAACCAATGCCTGAATTGCAACTTCCTCCTGACTTAATTTCACCAGATATTTTTATCCGAGTAAAAAGAGAAACAGTCGAAGCTTAATTTTGGATTAATTTAAATTGATGTATTTGCTGTTTAAGAAGAATCAAAATTAGTATTGTGATTTTCATCACTATTATTGTATTTCACAATTCTTGAGAACGTCAATAAAAGTTATTTCAAATTGGAATAACTGTCTTTTCTTCTTCTGAATGGAGGGAAGCAACTACTCAATCATTTAACTATATTGCTCTAGTCTTTGATTACCTTGGTAATGAATAATATTGTTATCTCTTAATTATTATCGAGAATATGAATGATTTGAACGATATTTCTTTAATTTTATTTTCCAAAAAAACATCTGTTTTCCATACACTTACAACTAATATATTTTCCATTGGAAGCCTTCCACTACTTAAATATTAGGTGCATACTTTATTCAAATCTGTAAAGAAAGTAGCATCAATTTTATTATCGTGTAACACTCCTTTTCCTTCCAGATTTTCTTTGACGGTCTGTGATTGTCTGTGTTTTGCTCGAAAAAATAATACTTTACGCCATATGAGATATAGAAGAAGGCCAAAAAACATAGAAACCACTTCTGTAATGATAATTATAATGAATCAGTTGATGTGTAACACATACAGTAAATTTGGAAGATTTTCTGTAACTCAGTGTTAGAACTAAAAAAATGAATATAAAAAATTGAAATATTGAATATATAAAAGCAGTAAACTAAAATATGACTTGTCATATGGGAATAATTATTTTAAACACTTTTTTTACTACTACAAACATAGAGCAAATGAGCACATCAAATTTATTTATTATATATTCTTATCTCTCATCGTAATAAATAATCTCAACACCTAAAGTTTTATTACTCTCTCTTCTTTTAGGCAGAGTGAGAGAGACCTTTCCTAGTTGCTGCTGACAGATTTCCTCTTCCTAATCTCCATTGGATGAACTCTTGCCGACACCTCAACTAACTTGGAGAATCCTTACTGAAAGGAATACAGAAACATTCTCTCTGATGCTCTAGAATGTATACAAAAAGTAGGTTAAATGTAAAGCTATTTATATATTGTTATTGTATTGATGACTTCTTTTTGTTAGGCGGATAAGATTGTTCTACTTGAAGATTTGCAAGCAATGATTAGCGAAAAAAATTTAGTGAAAAATATATATATCTTTCGAATCCCTAAAATGTGTAATATTTGTAACAGTATAAAGATTCAGAGAAAAACTGTGTATCTACGTAATGAACATTTATTCTGTATTTAAGTAAAATAAGTAGTAGTAAAAAATTGCTCATGAAAATTCATCCGAAAATAGAGAAAGCGTATTTCACATTACTATAATAACATATTAAAACTTTTTTTAACACTGTATTAAATATTTAGTTAGTACCATATTTAAAAATTTGGAATAACATATTTTCTATTTTTCACTAAAATATTTCATATTTTATTTTCCGGCAGAAGACACGTTGCAGTATAATGACTTTCAAATCAAGTAATTCAGAATGATAAAAACTGAATTAGTAATAATTCTGTCCTCCAATTCCAATGACACATTATACGAATATTTGTAATAGTTTTGTCAGCATAGATCCAATTTAATCTCATTAGGTGGCGGTATGGTCATTTTTTGTGAGCAAATTACGCTAACCTGCAGGACAAGGTATTCGAAACTTTGCAACTATGAGGCTTTGGAATTTCATCAAATACTTCTACCAGCTTAATATCGTGCAGTTAAATTTGTTCTCTATATAATTCAAATAATCGAACAAAATAAAGTTATTGGAAAATAGTGTGAAGAAAAATTTGATATTTGTGAATAAATTGTCTATCGTTCACAGATCCTTCTCTCAGGGGGAGTGCAATTAAATAATGTGACTAAAGGAGCCAAGTGATAACTCTTATTGATTTATTTAGACTCATGTTATAAATTAATAAATGTGGTTCATGATATTCAACTGCAAAATATAATATTATAACAGTCCTATTCATATAACATTAATATATACATATAATAACAGTCAATAACTATATATTATTACAGTTTTAAATAGCAGTCTACTAATTAATGCGTATTTAAACTACGATAAACTGTAAAAATGATAAGACTCGAAAAGGTATCAAATTTACCATTGATATAACCGATCAAATAGAAATTCGTAAATATCATTTTGAAACAGTTTTATTTTCTATCAATTTTCAAATATTAAATAATCATATAAATTTTCAGAGGTAGTAAAATAATCAATTAAATAGTTAAAATTCCAATAGTTTGGGAAAGTAGTAAATCTCTCTAAATTCTTATGTCCGAGATAAATTATTTACCCCATTCTCTTCACTAAATGGAAAAGGTTCAATGGATCCAATAGGATAAAGCTTTTCCAGTAATAAGAAACAATATGACTTTGCTCTAATCTTCCATATTTATTGAAAAGATTAAAATTTGATGAAGTTCATACATCTTTAAAAAACGGGGGTAAATATTTATAGAATGATTAATTTTGAAATAGAAAATATAAACAATTGTGTACGATAATTGAAAACTTTTTATTCGTTGAAAGTTTGGGCTTCATTTTCTTCCACATCACTCTTGTGATCATCTTGATTGGTTAAGCTTATTCTCAGTTACATAACAAGGTTAAAACCGAAGAACTGCTAGTTGTATTAAAGAGTTGTCCCATGAATTCGGATAATGAGACCCTCACAGAATAATACCAAACATCTCACATGTAATATTAATTTATTTATGCATCCTAACGCACATCAGGTACCTTTAACGAGGCTAATGTCAGACAAAGTGGATCATTACATGAATAGTCTGTATTCATTATACCTTCTATTAGCATAAATTCTCCCGTCAATAATAACAGAAGGTTGAGTTTCGTCTCCTCAGTCTGATGTATTCAGTATTCGGATCATATATCGTTTATCGAAACGTCGAGTAATTATTCCTTTGAATAAAAGTTGGAAAGAAAAATGCAAAGTGAGGCAGAATACAAATTGAAACAATAAAATAGGTGTTGATTCTCATAATTGCCATATGAAATACTGAATAGTTTGTTAAATAGACAATTTAATAAGTGAAGATTCTAAGTGGATATCCTACAATTTATAAATCAGTTGCGTTAAAAATTGAGTACTATGTTTTTTTTTCTATTATAATTATAGATTTGACCACTGAATAAAATAATATATGACATATTTTTTTTTAACAATAATTGATGAAATGAGCATCACTTTAGTAAATATGATCGTGTCATTATATTCATAACTATATCTTTAATTACAATAACTAATATATTTCATGACCTCAAACAAAGACAAAGAAATATATATTTTTTAATAACTGAACATGTGTTATGAAATTAAATTTCTGAAATTTTTAAGAATAATTATAGCATAGTAAATTTATGCTTTTAATTAGTTAATATAATTATCAACAATAAAAGAATATTTTTTACTACTGAGTTAAATGAACTGTAAAGACTACAACATGGAGTACGGACAATGGATTTCACCTAATATAACTTTTAAAACTTCAATAGTGATATAACATACAAGTACATCATCTTGTGTTCGGGAATTATTTTTCGAATAACGAATTTCAATATTGTTCCTGTTTAAACAATTGATGTTACGATTTAAATAACTATAACCGCAATACTTCCATCAAATGGTTTTCAAGGTAGCTTCCGAACCAATCACGGGCCAAGCCCCTAATACCATAAGCCTCAAGTTTCGATAGCCAGATATGATGCTGAACGGTATCAAATTCGTTAGAATAATCAATAAAAACTCCTATTATGTGTTTTCTCATTTCCAGCCGACTATGAATTAATTCAGAAAAATCAATAGTCGCATCTGCAGTAGACAAATCTCTCCTAAAACCGAATTGGTTCCTACAGACAATGGAAAAACGATCAGTAAAAGCTAAAGGACGCCTAACTACACATTTCTCTATTACTTTAAAAACTAGAAGAATACTAATTGGTCGGTAATTATTGATGTCATCCCCATTCTTAAAAATAGGTACGGCAACAGCTTTCTTCAAGACATCATGAAATGTTCCAGAGGTGAATGATTTAATCACAATCAGAGAAATAGGATAATTCAAGATCGATCGGCTTCTTTTAACAACTGAGACAGATAATATATCAACATCACATTTAGTATTATTTAGAGAGAGTAAAATCTCACTAATCTCATCTTCTGCCAGTGGTTTAAGAAACATTGATTGCTCATTCCCCTGAACAAATGACAAGGGATAATCAAGCGATACAGGCAAATAACTACAGATCCGATCACCTACATTAAAAAATGTCGGTTAAAACACATGGCAATTTCTCCAGGACTTTTTAAAATTCGACCACAATCATTAAGAGACAAGACATCACGGTTACTTGAGCCAAAAGAAACTAACTTACGAATGTCTTTTCAGGTTTTCTTCATATTATTAATATTGTTAATAATATTGCAGCTTAGCTTTACGAACCATTATTTCATATGAAAATTTTGTATTTTGTTTCCATGGTTTAACAATAATTATTATCGTTGATGCATGATAAAATAGTTTCTTGCAGGTTTTCCTTATATCAATCATCGACGCAGCTATATAATATCATTATCAAGAAAATAACCATTCGATGATCATAAATTCTTCCTAATTCAACTTCTGTAGAATATATTTTGCCTTAAAAATTCATTTTATATTATTACTGTCATTATAATGCACAGGATGCAACTTAAGTAATTTATAGTCAATGCATACAACAGCGATTGGAAATTCGATTTAACTAATAATTATTTCACATAGATTTTGTCAGCAATATTGTTAAGAAAACTTAAAAACTTAATTGGTTCTGTGCTATCTGTACATACAGTATATTATCATACCATTTAAATCTTCCTTACTGCTATAATTATTGTTCAAATCAGAATCATCCGTTCATTTTCTACATTAAAATAATGTAACGATATAATATAATATAATGAAATGACAATAAAAAAAACAATCACTATTTCACATTTAACAAAAGTAAATAAAAACGTATAAAATACCTGATATTATTCATTTGTATATGATCTTTTCGGTAGGGTAATCCTATTGGCTCAGAAAGATGGATGTGAGAGATTTATTCTATGAATAGTTATGACAATATATTCTTGTTTCTTATAAATCACTCAGCATGGATAAGACGAGGCAACAATAATTGAGTAACCAACAGAAGACATTGAAATGTATTATTCGCTTGTAATAAATGAATATACATAATATTAGATATACGATACAAAAACGGTGAACAAATTAGTACCTATTATTATTTTTTACATATTCAACGGATAAATGTTTATTCCATATAACTAATATATGTTTAGCTGTATATTTACAAAGGATAATCAATTGTATACAAAATTCATGTTTTTTTGTAGTTTTAATCTATTATTTTAATACTTCCCTTCAAAAATATAGATTAGCAGTGTTTGAGAAATATATATAGCATAATTCTTGCCTTATGAAAATATCGATACAATAGTTATGATAACATTTTTAATGGCTAAGTTATAAATTTATAAGAATTATTTATGGTTACTTTAAAATACTATCAAAGTACTTACTTTTAACTTAGATTGACAAGAGAAAGACAAGAACATGAAGAAGAGAACAATTTTTAATTTTTCTCCACCTCACCGTTCAACGACAACACTTCTGAAATTTCTGACAAGTAATCCGAACTCTGAGTGACGGACAACATCTGAACTTCATCTGAAACACTCAGTAGAACAGGAATCTGTCACACATTCCCACTGGAATGCTGAGGACTTGGAATAGTTTGGCTAATTGGAATAACTGAAGCTGGAGTTTATCTTCCAAACTCCTGTTGGAGTTTATCTTAATGGTTTTCGTAGAATATTCATTTTATGTAATATAGTATAAAATGTTTGAACTTTTAATATTATTTTTATGAACAAAATGAAGCAATTCTGTTAATGAAGCATTTTAATAATAGCTGATTTATTATAACGAGAAATGCAGCTGTTTTATCGCTGCTTCATTGCCATGAAAAAAAAAACATAGTTAATGGTGCTTCCCGCATTTCATACCCTCAGTAAAGTATATTCTCAAATTGTTTGACAGTCTCCTTACACTATTCTCTCTGAAGGTATGAATTGAGGCAATGTCTCTGAGTGTTAGATGGTTTCTTTACTTTATTTAGAGTATCATCTAAGACTTCCTTTCTGTCTTGAATGAACTATTAATGAACTTTCAAGAAAATTTCCCTCGACAGTCAGTTCCCCGGTTGATTGTTCCGTACATTCTCAACTTATTAGACGCCTTTTTGTATCAAACTTTCGGCAATATTCTGCAGTGATATTGAGGGAACTTTCAGAATTTGTGTTTTTGAGATATTGTTGTCACTATATCAATTGCAGTAAAGGTAATGGCTGAATAGTGAATGGAAAGAGTGAGTTTGAATTGATAGTTCATATTCATTCATCAGTTCAAATAATTTTATGTTGCTCCCCCATACCTTATCACCATGGAAGTATATAAAAGAATCTTTTAATATAATTGGTAGAATCTCAATTCCACAATCCTTTTTTGTTTTGGTTTCTTCATATAATACTTATGGTAGCCATGACAACCAAAATAAAAGTTACGCGACGATTGAAGAATCGTGTTTCAAATTTGTTTCGTGTTTTTGCGAATCTGCTTCAAACTAGTCCATTTAGTGTTTTCTTTTGCAGAAACTTTTTATTCTATTTTAATCACCTTCGACTTCCAAGGTAAAAAAAGACTTGTACAATAACTTTCGAAGAGAGACATCACAATTTTATTGCAGTTCATTAAGCATGGATGTGGTCTATTTCGACTGTTTGTGATACTTCAGCTGAGATGATATTGTCTTTTAATGGGCTTGTGTGCAGTAAATGGACCATTTGGTTTGCAGAGCTTTGTGTGCCGAGAATGAACAATAAATCTGTTTATAGTAGTATATTCTTCTTGAAAATAATTATGAAGGACAATCCTTATTCATTTCAATTGTACCCATATATTATGATACATCACTCGTGTCATTTGGCTCATTAATTTTGATATTCCAGTAATTATTTCATTTTTTTATATTGTAAATATTGATATGAGAAATAAATAATGAGGTGGTCTATTTATGACTAAATTGTAGTAAATAATTGGCTAATGCTATAATTTAATATTTATTTTGTATTCTAATGTCAGAATATCACATTTTGTTTAATATCTTCTGACTTATAATATTTGGCATTTTTCTGCAAACTAAATGAGAAAATACAAATTTATCTTCAATATTGAGAGCCTGAATGTAATAATGAAATTCCAAAGCCTCGTAGTTGCAATGTCATGAATGGTTTATGGTCTAGTTTGTTGCATGCAATATTTTCTTGTGCAATGAATTGTTATGGTCGCAATGAACGTATGATGAAATAAAATGTAGAATATATTGCGACTAAAAATACGTTTTATAGGATTTGTCTGATTAATGTTAATGTTGTATTGAAATTACACTCTGAAAATAATTGTAATGTAGTGTAGAGATATATACGTTCTTAACGGGAACTGTTGCTTGAGAAATATAGTGGAAATTCGTCAATCTATTTTTTCACGATATTGTGCTCCCTTCGTGGAAGAGATTTCATCATTTAATTAAAAATTGAAATAGGACTCAAATTTTCAAATTATAGAATAATTTCCTAATCATCTCACTCGAATAACGTAAGATCGTCTCCATCATTTTTCTCATTGTGTCCATCATTTCTAATGCCAGAACACATTGTACTCGCAAAGTGTCCATCAGGAGATAATGATGGTAATTTACCTAAAATTGTCTGTCTACAATAACGCTCATGTTTCTTTCTCTAGATTGATAAGATTTTGAGGAACGGTTTTGTGCACGAATGGAACGGAAATTGGCTGGTCTCGGACACTCACAGTTTTCTGAAAGTGTGTGTAAACATAGAACATGGAGTCATTAGGTCATTAAGTCAGATTGGCACATTATATCAAACGTATTGAATAATAATAACTCTTATAATATATAAGAGTCCGCCTTGCTAGTCCCAAAGGCTACCAATATATGGTATATAATATTGTTCAGAAAATTAGGAGGTGTGTTAACTTTTTCTGCAGGATGTAATTATGGGAAGTTTCTTTTGCAGTGCTACTCGGTAATGGAAATTTATATTGTAACTTTGGGAGTTTTTTATTGTGTTAGATATTAATTGATGAAAACAAACATTAATAAATGCCATGTATATTGTATATTAGACCATTTTTCATATATAATTTTTTTTTAATTTCTCAAATAAAATTCTCGAAAATAATTCTGAGATATTGATTGCATTTCTCTTTTATTTTAACTTTTTAAATTATTTACATATGTAACACACATTAATTATCTTGATATTTTAACATGGATTATTGATGATGATAATTATAAGAAAAAACATGATTTACGGTATGAAACGATCGATGCAATAAGAAAATCAAACTAGGTTTTCGAAATTATTGAACTAAAAAATATAAAATATGATATAATTACATCAATCACCATTGATATAAACCATATAAATTATTTTAAACCTACTTAGCATATCTTTTCACAACGTTGTTTTTTATAAATTGAAGTCTCACTTTCACAGCAGTAATACCTGACAATTTATTCATGGAGTTCTCACCGTTTCTAATTCCTCAACTCACTCAGTCTGTTTCTCTCTTTTTGGTCCGTCTGGTAAAAATACACAGTGAGGATCAAAGAAAAAGTATGTTTTTATTCAGCGCTTCGAATTCAATGAACACGTGAGAGATACGAGTGAAAATTGGTGTCATCTACTCGTGAAACGAAGAAAAATCCCACAATTTGTAAAAATCATTATTATCCTAGATATGTATAGCTATTTATTATTATCCTACATATTATTATCCTAGATAGCTATCTTTTTGAAATAACATTATTCGAATATGTTTTCAGGTTTAATAATTCTAATTTAACCATTTGGAGGCAACAAAGCTTTCTACAAGCACTGGAAAATGTTATTCCAAATGTAGAAGTTGAATTAATTCATGTTTGAAAATAGCTTAATTATTCTGAGGAAATTTCTGTTCTAATTTACTTCTCGAAGGATCCAAGATGAAGAGTTACGAAAAGTAGAATGTTTGTGTAACACAAACAACTAAAAAGGAAAATAATCAAGATGGAACCCTTCAGTAGGATGGTGGCGGTTGATTGTTGAATGTTGATTCAGTTGTATAATATTTAACAAACTTTTAAGTTTAACTCTGTTTAACTCTTATACAAGTTAAATTTTCAAATTATGATAATATTATTTATAAGTGAAGCTACTAATATTACTGTAATCAATATACTGCAGTTAAATTTATATACCCTTTTCCTCTAACAGCTGAAACTTGAGAGTAAATCCAATAAAATAAAAGGACAGAGAATATATTAAAGAAATATAATATTTGATTTAAAAACCGATATATAGATCGATAATGTCAATTATTTTTTAAATTCATAGTCATATCGGATAAAGAATTTATTTAAAATGTAAATTTCGTTACTTACCATAATTTCACATATTTGGCACCATTTCTTAGTGAGTAGATGATCTTATAGATGATGGACCCTTTGATTTATGAGTATTTCTTTATATTTTAATTGGATTTCTATCCTTTTACATATATTACTAACTGAAAAACACTGATTCATAGCGGAAAAGAATGTTTTAATATTTATCGATTTAATGATTAATCTACACCTCAAAAAGATCCGCGTTCATTCGTCCAACCATATGTCACAACTTCATTAATTGAAATTACTGTTTAAAAGGAGAAACTGATCAGTGGCCGTATCATGGTCATGTGGGTCACATTTATACGAATAATTGCACATTTATTTCTGTTGTCAAACCAGTAATTCTTTTACTAACTAATTGATTTTTAATATAATTGTGATTCCATAATATTAATTGAAATATAACCTGTCACATATTCAGTTCCATTTACGTTTATTTATAAATATTAAAACGTAAGAAATATAACAAATATTCGATGATATAATAGATCAATTTGAGTGGTCATTTCCAGTAATTCTTAATTTTCAATGAGCAGAAATTATCATACAATTCTTAATTACTTAGAACAGTTATTTACTCTATAAAACCTATCTTTTTTAACCTATATCCGTTAATACTGATTTCTGAACGAAAAGTGATTCTCACCAGACCAGGTTATCTCTTTATTATGCACTCTCTTTTCTAAATAAGTTGTTATTCAATATTATCCTGATAACTTTTTTTATAAATTACGCATGAAAACGCTATAACATATTAAATTAGAATTCATAATGAATCATTATATAATTTGAAACAACTGTTTTAGTGTTAACTCTTTCAGGCCCACTCTTTTCAAGAAAATATATGTCCTTTATGCTCGAAGAATTAGGACAATACCTAAGCATTCATGCAGGTAGCTCAAAATTTGAGCTGCCGGAGCAGCACAGAATCTAAATTTTTAAAGGTAATTCCATTTATGTACCACTGAACGTAACCTTTATTGTGGTATGTAGTATGTACCACCAGACTTGAAAGCTGTTTTAGGATGGTACAATTTCTGTACGACTGCGTACCAATTGTAACAATCAGTGTCACAGAACATTGAATAAGAATAAGCTCAGAACGAACTTGTACTCAGTCGTATTAAGTCAACCAATTACGTTCATTGATTGCTGACGTCACTATAAACGCTCTCTCGAAAACAGTTTGATCGTGCATTCTACCTCAGCTCATATCTTCCTACCAAATTATGTACACGATTATCTATATTCTATAACCCAGCTACTAGGCAATAATAAACTAATCTTCTTTGCAACAAACACAAACTGTCACCATTTCGGTTGTAATACGCATTCAAATAATGGACTCAAACAGAACTGGTGAAACGAAGCCTCTGATTGGCTGAGTGCCACAAGTCGAAGTGACATCACTGTAAACGGCACTCAAGAGTAATATAATTGAATCTACACTTCTTCTATTCAATGTTCTGTGATCAGTGTGGTACAAAATATGTACCACCAGAGTTGAAAGAGTTAAGAAAAATATTTAAATTATATTCTTTTTCAATTTATTCAGAGGTACGTTACTGCTTTCGAAATAAATTATATGCAATGGAATAACTACCAAGGGAATTTCAATTGAAGAAAGAAATAAATTCATTCCGCTCATCTTCTAATATCTTTTTCTAAAATAACTCAATCAATTATTCATCGCTTAATTAACGTAATATCATATGAGGATACTCTTGTGCTAGATTCTAGACAATGAGTTGGTAAGTGAAGTAATATGGAGTGAACTTCATTGAGTGAATATTGTATTATGTACAATATCAATGGAGGAGATATTAAAGTTATGAGTGAAACAATGCACTAATTGCAGTTGTTTATAGTTTCGAATGGTTATAATTTTATGTAATGAAAAAAATACACAATAATTTATAATAATATTTACTTGTTCATGAGGTAATGTTCTTCATATTTGAATTAATAATTGATACAATTCATATTCTTTATCCCATTGTTTGATATTTGAAAGAGTTTTAATTTCACTTTATATCTCACGTGTGAAGTACTTTGTTTTTCGTCAGAAAAGAGATCAATTGAGAAAATATTCCCGAGTTATAACAAAATGTTTTCCAGCAATAAGTCTGGCTTAGAATTATTATTGCCATGATATGAGACATTTTACATCGTATATATTTGTTGCTAAATATATGCATATGTAACAATAAGAGTTATTATATTTTTACAAGAAAAATTTGCGAAATTAGAAAATATATATGATTGTATTTATAAGAAATATTCATTCCATAATTATTTTATCCCAAAAAGTGTATCAACAATACTTTTTTGACATTTAAAAAAAAAATTAAACTTGTATTGCTGGAAATATTTTGAGTTATTCTCGATACCATACGGCATATTTCTAGGACTTGAAACTTATATTGAAATAGAAAACTTTCTTTTGCGAATCTACTGCAATGCAGTGTATATCGTAATTCCTTTATAAAATACCGTTATTTTCATATGAATATGATGAAAATTCGATATACTGCAGCATTGTTTCTCCTCTACCACTTTTTTGGAGGTGCTTCTCCTTTACCCTCGTCTTGAAGTCTCATCAGAAAATTTATTCCGTGTCCTGCATGTATATTTCTGTTGGTGAGGAAGCTTAGGGGGATAAGACAGACTGAGTTGTGAGATTGGGAGCCGCTAGATGGAGTTAGATGTGAGGTTTGAGAGTGGCTGGAAATTTGCTCTCGGAAATCTCGCTCCCGAAAAATAAGTTTTGGAGCTATTGTTCTTGGAACGCTCGGTCTTGGAATGGAAAGTATTCAGCGAAAGGTTCCAAGCACACATGCCAGTAGTTAAATTTTGAGCGGTATAGCGTGGATATCTAAATTTCATTTATTATGAAATGGAATACTGATTATATATGTTCAAACGGGGGCGTACTGCTCCCCAAACACCTCTTTTAGTTCAATAAGCAATCATGAACTGTGCAGTACAACAAACTCCACTTACTTAAACTGTACACTGTAAAATAGTGAGCTGCACTTACATGAACTGTACACTTTACAATTATGAGCTGCACTCACATACTCTGCAAGAAATTTATATAGTGAGCACGCAAAAATTATAATATGAAAAAACAAAGCAGGATTCTGTATGATATGTTTCATAATTTATCAAAATGTTTACAACAAGTTTGGTTTTGTTAATCCGTAAATATGGAAGGACAATGTTTGAACTGCATTCAATACACAAATCAAATTTAAATATTTCTTTGCAGTACAAATGACATTTGAAAACTTCAAAAATATGTTAAGAAAGTAAAGAGTAATGGAAACAAATTCAACTAATATAATACATATAAGTAATTTAAGTGAGTAATATTTTGCTTTATTAAATTTCTGAATCTAACCAAATTTGTTTAATAATAATATATTTTGCCAAATCCAAATCATAAGTTATATATCTAAATTTTCATGAAAAAAAAAAAATTATTAGAATATAAATATTACTTGAAACAATTATTTACTAATAGCTAGGACACCTTTAATGTTTTCAGAATAGCGGCTAGAATATTGAACTCTGTTATTCCCTCGAATATTACAGATCTGTTTGCTGTGAATGATGACTTACATTCATTTGCTTTCAATTCCAACCAGAAACAAGATTCCAATTTGCTGCAGATGTTGCAAGATTTGTCAGCAGAACTTGTCAGCACTTTATTGCAGGAGATACGAGGTAGTTAGTAAGCAGAAAATAAATACTCCGGTCATTCCTACTGGCTCACAATATTCATATCGTATTCAAAAATATATAGAAATTCAAAACTTACATACATTTCAATTTTTCAAATCAAGATATTTAAGAGATTATATATAATTTAATTTTTGAATGATATGGAAAGTAAGATACTCGGAACTAAATAATATAATGGAACATTTCACAGCAGTTGGTAAGTGGTCGTTAACAATGGACATGATTGATCAATCAAGCAACATATTAAGTCCGTTTATTGTGTCTGATATATATTAACTCTCACTCTTTTAACACTTTAGTTCTTTAAAGTTATTCCATCGTATAACCTTTCTTTTCTCTAACATAATAAAGTTTTATACCAAGCCTATTTGCTTCGTAAACAAGTGGCTAGAGAGGTGAACAAATATTAGCAACTTTAATTACTTCTTCACAATAGGCGGCAGGAAAATTAAGCTTCATTTACCGGCTGATGATTTGAACTGAATCTTCACTTACTAAACTTAATAGCAAAGTCGAATTTCAGCTAATCTGTCATTTATTGCAGTACTTGAAAAGGGTTTAATATTCGGAGTTAATTTATTTTAAGTATCTATAGTTTCTATATCACTTGATGAGTGAAAACAATAATAGTAATATCAATTTTTCTAAATAAATGTTAAATTATGAAGGTATTTCGATGTTATGCTATCGCTGTAATTTTATTGATTAGATTTACTTCCATAAATGAGCCAGCAAACCAACAGGTAACCAGAATCCTGACATTGTTAGTAATTTGCCTCTAACAAAAATTTCCACAGCAATCAGTCCCCTACAGTAACATTAACTACATTCATTGTACATTCATTCATTGTACATTCATTCATTGTACATTCATTCATTGTACATTCATTCATTTTACATTCATTCATTTTACATTCATTCATTGTATCACTTAGAGCACTAATGATTTTTCACTGCAGTTTCATCTCTAATTCTCAAACCCAAGAGTCGTAAATCACCGGATTTCTTTTTTTTATTTTCTCCATTCAGAAAAACTCTACAATTTACTGCTGACTGAGATAGAAAAATTTATGTCAATCAAAAATTAATTAACGAACCAAAAAACAAGAATTAGTAAGGTGAAAAAATTCTATAATTTCAGAACGCAGGAAATTAAATCCGCTAATCTACATTAGCCCTATAACGCCCGAGACATGTTCTAGGCCAATTGTTTTTGATAAATGAATATTAGATAGTTACCCTTTACAATTTAGAATATGCTTAAGAGAATCACTTTTTTTCTAGTCAAATATTATTTAGGAAGACCTTATGAGTGGTTCAAAATCCTAAATCATTATGTAGCACAGCCTACATTTAATTTTACTCTTCTTGCTGCTAGAATATGATTATACGGACTACATATAGACCTAATTTGATGTTTCCCTAATGTTCTCCCAAGAGGACGTTTGGAGTTGACAAAAAATAATTACAACCAACCTAGAATGAATTACAGTCTACGGTAATAAGTTCATAACATTTTTTATATCAATGAACTTTTCAGTAAAAAACTTCAAAGAGTTATTCTTCTGGTGAAATATTCCATAGAAAGAGTAGATTCCTAGATTTTTTTTTTTTTTTTTTTTTTTTTTTTTTTTTTTTTTTAAAGGCCCCCTGCCAGAAGAAGCAAACCTTATTTAAATAATTAAAAAAAAAGCTATTATCTTTAATAAGACAATGAACATTAAAAAATGAAAGATAAGCTTCTCTGCTCTACGACCATGGCTCCTAGATTACCACTAATTTCATGGAGACGGAGAGGAGAAATCAGGAAAACTATGGAGGCACTCGACTAACTTTTTCATACATAGTTCCTCAGATTCTTGGAAAGATTCTGCACATTGTGCACATGGAATACAAATTGGGTTGTGATCACAATGGCATCTTATCTCTTCGTAAAATAACATTATTTTGTATCCACTGATAATACCACTGACCTAATCATGGTGAAGATTTTCAAAATAGTATATTTTTGAATACTATTTTCATGACAATGTATTGTCTATTTGTGTCAATTATGTTAGTTACTGTATTTTAAATGATCCAGTTAGGTAAAAATGACATCTGCTAGAGTTTTAGATACGAATTATTGATATCATCAATCCTCAACTTCATAATACAAAATAAAACAATGTTGATATCATAAAATGCAGTTGACTGCAGGCTAAATTTCAAGAGAAAAATTCATTTATTCTGAATTTATACATTGACTTTTTGAAGTTTAGAATGCTAGGTCAAAAGTTATAATTTAAAGTAATATGAATTATTTTTTATTAGGAAGAAAAGCTTTTGCATGCAGTGATAAAATTTCTTTTTTTCAAAACAACACTTCAATTTAAAAGAATGACATGAAAGATATAAAGTAATTTAAAAAGGATGTGCTTAAACTCACGTCAAACTCATTAGGGTTATTATATTGCCTGTTAATATATCTCCAATGAAATGGTCCTTAAAATACTTAGGAAGATACTCAATCTAAACGATCCTCTCGTCATCAATCAACATTCTCCTTCATGAAATTCTTGCCTATCAGTTTCGTAACTGTCGAGAAACTGTTGGAGAGAAAATCTAAAATTGGTTAGAGACGAATATATCTTTTATTATTGGCACCAAAATTGGATACAAATGGACGGGTTGATTAGCTTTGAATTGTCTTTCTTTTCAAGAAATGAGGTTTTGAACAAATTTTACTGATGTGAAAAGGAGGGTAGAAGGAATTATAAAAAATCATCGAATTACATTCGGCGAATGTTCTAAAGATATTTATCTAATATAATTCTTGTACGACAATAGGAATATATTAGAATTTATCAACAATCTCCAAGTTTTCTGACAAAATTTACTGTCAATAATATCTATTACCAAAATATATTACGATATTTGACCATTGAAATTATTGATTATTATTCAATCAAATCTCTGAATGCAGGCATTCAGAAGGTTTTTTTACACCATTTTTTTTAATTGTTGAAAGAATGTGATTAATGCTTGTGCAATTAATAATAAATTGGCAAGATACATAGATATTGTTTATTTAAAATTGAATATTTATATAATTACAAAAAAATGATATATCATAATTTCAAATCTAATTTCCTACTGAAATGCAATTCTGAAAGTTCCTTGGAGAAAAAAGTCACTGCATAATTCTAATTACAAATTATTTATGAAGATTTTTCAAAAAATTGAAGCTGTTAATCTTCAAATCATGACTCTTTCCTTCGAGTGTACCATTTAAATGGTAAAAAATCTTCTTATACTCTGTATGGTTGGCTTATCAATTCAAAGAATTGGCATATGTCTTATCTAAGGGAAAGATTACTTCGAATCTCTTTCTGCTGAAATAAAGAGAAACTTTTCAAGAGTCAGTCAGATATTCTCAAAAGTTCTGCTTCAGTTGAATGGAAAAACTCAGCTTAGGAAGAAAAATCGAAGAAGGATAGAATGAACGGTAAATTTCTTGAGAAAAGAAAAAAAAAACACTTTCAGTTTATTGAAATGTTTTGTTGGGTTACTCAATATCCTAGGGTCAGATATTACCAATAACTAAATTTAAGGTATTCATATCCTGTTATTTAGTGATAAATTGAGATATATGTCTTTAGGGTAAAAATACTTTATTTTCAACTTTTCGTAGATGATTACACGGTAGAGTTATTGAAAAATATATCTGGTAACAATTTTTTTCTCATTTCCGAAGAGTATTTTATAATAAACTAGTTTGTGTGCACTCGATAGAGCGCATACCTTCGCCGCCATTTTGACCCGTTCCCTCCAAAATTGAATTAAATGCTTACTGGATAATAACCAATCGTTCCACCAAGTTTCATGCTATGAATGACTTTGAACTTGACCTTTAACCGGATCGCTCCCGGATGGTTCCTGGACATTGACCAATTGTACCGTTAAATTTCAGAGAATTTGATTGAATACTCTTTGAGTTATTGAGTTACAAGTTGCATTGACCTTGATCTTTGACCTTTGACCTGATCGCTCCCAAAATATAACAAAATGGTTCTTGCAAATTGACCAATCGTTCCACCAAGTTTCATGCAATATGGTTCAATGCTTTTTGAATTATAAATGACCATGACCTTTACCTTTGACCGGGTCACTCCATAAATTCTAGCAGCAGGTCACTGGACATGGACCAATCATTTCACGAAAGTTCGGTCAATTTGGCTGAACACTTTTTCAGTTACGCGAATAAAAAGATGATAAATGAATAAATTTCGATAAAAATATGACCTTCCCGCATTCTGCGAATGTAACTAAACTCATTTGATACTTTTTCTAATTTGAAATTGATTCAGTTGCAATATGTTAGGTTTTAAAATAAATTTAAAGTATGTTTACTGAATTTAATATCATAAGCTTTAGAGTCGAGCATCTATCGTGTAGTTGTGATGCTATAACCTAAATACTCCATTTCATCTCAGTTAAGGAATCCTTACTTTGATCCAATTTCGAGATTAGTAGCTTCTAAATACCTCTCATTGTTAATTGAACTCAAATCATTCATCGGCTAGATCTGAACTAGAGTGATTTATTTCAAAGAAACATTTGATGTTGGTGTAATTAGCTCCCTGCATTATCAAACAAATACTGCTTCTAATCACTGATGCATTGAAATAGGGTATACCTGATTACGTACAGTCAGAGATAAAGACATAAGTAAAGATATTTTCCACAATTCAATAAATTACCATTTGAAAAAAATTACTTATTGCAGTGCCTGGCGATATTTAAAATTCGATCGATATTTATAGAATGAAAAATTGCACGACTAATAAATGAAGGGTAATAAAATATTTTTTATATTTTCTAAGATGTGCATTATTCAGTGATTTTTTTTTGACAGTACGTCATTACATTGACTCTTTTTTTTTATTGTACATAATTAGAAGAAAACGTATCGATACTTACAGAATTGGTTGGGAAGATAATGTAAGTATACTTCTCTTGGTTATCACTAGACCAAGAAATGGAATTTGAATATAATTTTCGAAAGAAACGTTAAACCACAAACAAATAGATTTCAACAATCTAAAGAAAGGAATGGTTGAATTCATCATCAGACACATTAGTTACTCAGAAAGTTGACGCTAACATAAGCTGTGGACAATCTGGTACTATTATCATTATCTGGTCGATATCTTCTTCCGAGTACTGCTTACCGCAGTAATCTAATGATATCTAATAATTCGAATGCTATTAAAAGCTACTGTTTTTTTTAATTTCATTTTCAGATCATTTCAAATTCCAATCAAATTTCCTTTAATATTATCTCCTGCTGTAAGAGGTTTTTCAATGATGCCATATCGACATCCTATCCCAAATAACCGAGGATAAAAGCCTTCAGAACAATAATGCGGAGAAAAAACAAACCATGAAGAGATAAATGAAGCTATATAGTTTATATACTTCGATACCTGTATCTCTACATAATATGTGGAATGATTAAATCAATAGATACTTTACTCACTGACTTACGTTAAACATTTTTTAAATCAATGATTAACACAAGTAACCTAGCTCGCAAATGTTGGTTCCGTAATCTCACGAAAACTCACATATACTATCTTAACCAACTGATTTCGTTATCTTTCGTCATAAAAACCTTCATTTTATGTTTACACATCCCTTGGAAAATGGTAGGAATTATTTTTCATTTAAATATAATTAGCAGGCAAAAGTAGGAAACAAACATTTTTTAGGTATTATTGTAATGGCGTGGCTTATCACTGTGTACGCAGTTTAGCTAGGTGGGTATTATTGTATTGGTGGGGCTTGTCACACTGAATGGATCTTGGTGAGTTGCATATCTCACACATCTAACTAAGCCGCTATAATGGTTACAGTTAACTGATTGTAGTGAGACACTTTTCTTTAAGTACTTAAAATCACTCGTGCTCTTATATAATTTAAATATATATATAAACATATATATATATGAATAAATGCTCATATATGTTTTTTCTAATCGAATGTAAAACTATAAAAATCAAGAAAAGATGGTTTCGAAATCAGCATAGAATTGAAATGATTCTTTTTTCATGAGGAATAGTACGCCTGCGCCAGCGTCTTGATAAATAGGGTTAGCTTCAAATTAGATTAGAGTTCGTTCTCCAGGTTAGAAGATTGGCTTGATTCAAATGACTTGCATATTTATATATATACATTACTTAAACCGTTATTCAGTCAAAAAAAATTGATGGACGTTCTAGTGGGATTTCCTTAATACTGATTATGAAAATTACTTATTTTTGATCTGTTAGTGAAAGTTTATCAATGAAGTCAAATGCTACCATAAATTTCTAATTGGAAAATGTGTAATAATTATCATTAATTCTATTGCACAGTTTGAATCTGTTTTACTTTTATTTACCTATCAAATATTCCTTCCAAAGAAATATTAACATTGTTAGAGCATTCATTAGTGCAATAATAATCCTCACTATGAATAAATGACTTCCAGGAATATGTAATATGATTTGATAAAAGAAACCTTACTAGCGTGATAGAAAGAAGAAAGAAGCATTCAAGTCAGCTTTACTTGATCAATGGAACATAAATTGCATATCCTTTGAAATGAATTCAATATAATATTTGAAATATGAATAACATATGTAGATATTTCTAATGAATACTTGTATTTGAATATAAACCAATCCTAATAATTCAATTCACAATGAATGAATCAAAGTTTCGGTATCAGTTAAAAATACTTAAAAATTAATAATTCGGTGTATTATAAACTAATGTGACTGTAGGACTTTAAATTAAAATTTAAAAAATCCTAAATATATAATGAAATATACTACATTTGTTAATGTTTTTTAAAACCCAGTTACATGAAGAGTATTAATGTTGAAACTTAAAGTAAGATGACATGTTGTTTCAGTAATAATTTACTGAATTAACTACACGAAAGCGAATGCTAGTTTATCTTTCACTTTTAACAAGTGTTCATAAATCACATAATATTATATGAACTGAAACTGTCAAACAGTACGCGAATAGATAAATGTATTTTTAAGTCCTTTTCCCCTGAGCTGGACCAAGAACTGTCATCACCACTCTAGAGTACTATCAATACTTTTTTATAAATGAATCCTAACTTTTTAATAAAGAATCAGTGATTGAATTAATAATTAAAGTTCTATCTCAGAGCAGTAGGTAACCGAATTGACTCTCAGGAAAAGTTTTTGTCTCATCAAATATTCATGGGTTGCTAGAGTGCGATAACTGCAACTCTCTCGTATATATTGAAGAATAATACTTTCTGACAGCAATTCTGATGTACTATCAAAAAAATATGTTCCACCAAAATCTGTAAATTTTCATGAGTCAAATCAATTATATCGATAAAATTACCTAACTACCATATAAACACATTAATAGTGATTAATTTCAGATTGTTAAATTCCATTTCTCTGTGAGTGAAAGATCTATTTAACGACATACTATGAATTCAAAATTGATGAGTTGCATATAAAATTGATTATACATCAATTATATCTATTTGTCATAAATTGATAGAAACGACTTCTCTCAAAACTACAGGCTTGGGAAATTCCAGCTCCTTATTTTGTTTCGAATGAATAGGAATGAAATCAATTTATTTTTTTTACATAACATGGTAAAGAGGATAATAAAATGAAGCTACGAAACCTAAACTTAGCAAAGCCGCTTCGTAAAATTTACGGCTTCTGGTGTTAAACATTAGCATCGTTTGCATCTAAATAAAGAGTGACAACATTTTCACAATATGATAATGTATTTGTATCGGGAGGAATATACTCCGTGTAAAAATGTAGCGATAAAGTAAAATTTCATTATCACTATGGTGAAGCGTTGAAAAAATAGATTGCTAACTTATTTGTTAAAAACCATAACTTTAAGTAATAAGATTACAATTGTACCCTATTTTGACTTCAATAAATTAGTTAATGACAATCAATGATGAATTCATTGGAGGTAATTTAAAAAAACATAGGATTTAAAATTCATAATTTGAGGTATTGAACATTATTCAATATCTCACAAAATTACACAAAATCGTCTTGTAAAAAGGATTATATTCCATATATAGAAGTGGAATTTTGAGCAAAAATATATTCATTCGGTGAGATAGGTTGTGTGATAAAAATTGTATACCATATTTTGTTCATTTTCAAAATAATCGTTATTTCTGTTAAATTTATATTACTTAAATGCATAATATTGCATATTTTGAAATCTCATTTGAAGAATATAACTTACGAAAAGTATTTATTCAGATTGTTGGATCAATCTAAAAAGTAAAAAATATTTATGATGACTCTAAGTTTCTCATAGATACTTCCACATTTAGAACCAGTCAACAAATCGATCTCCTAAATTTAGCTTGTCTTCAAATCTAGAACACTCGCCCGAAAACAATTTCCGATCCAATTCTCTGGTATTGATGGAAGATTTTGGAAAATTACTTTTATAAGCTCACGAAAACCAAATTTATTTCGATTTAGAAAGATTTGTTGAATCATGTTATGAAGAATGTGATATTCTTACAACCATTTATATGATAAAAAGTTATTGATTAATGATTTCCATAACAACATGATACAAATATAAGTTTCGTCTCTGTAAATATTCTCTGTTCTTCCATATTTAATCAAAAAAATATCATCAATTTTCAGAAATACATTAGCTAAGTTTCCAAAACATTAGTTGACAAAGGAAATCCTCTCCTTCTTTGTAATCTGTTGATAGATTATAGTTCTTTTAAGATGAGAATAGAGATTCATTGAAAATAATCTAGCAAATCTAAATAAAATTTCGGAGTTGAGCGTAAAGAAGTGCAGCAATTTTCGACCATTAATAAAGTGTGATGTTATTTCTGTCGTTTATTAACGTCTAATATTTACAGTCGCACTTCAGTGATAGCAATCGTGATATCCCAAATTAAGCTAAACAATTGAGAATGGTAATTTTATGAATTTAAAATTATGATGAGTTATCATATAATTATGAGAACCTAATAATGAGAAGTTTGAGGAATAATTCCCCTGATTTTTTTTTCATTCATGAGTTTTGTAAATACTATCACAATTTCTAAAAAACTATGCTTCTAAAAGAACAATGATAGAAAACTACATCAACCTTGCATAAGATTGTGCCTTTAATTAATCTCATTAGCAGTTCAGAGTGACGAGATCATTAAAGATGCCTATTTATAGAATTTAATTAGCAATCATTACCTCTTTGCAGTAACTCGTTAAAATACCCCACACAATAGCTATGCAATTGTGTAATGAAAATTTGTAAACAATTTTTAGTCAAATCTTTTATTCTATAATTTATAAGATTTCTTATGAAAATTTTTAGTTAAAATATATCAGAAACCTTTATTTTCAAATAGTATAATTTCGTAATAATATAATGTTAAAATTCCACTACGAATGAACTCTAGAGAAGAAAAATAGAATGAAATATATATTTAGCTGTAATAGATATAAATTGAAGCACAAAATTGGTAAAATATTTATTGACCGTGTCGAGCGTTGTTTTTACTTTTATTGGGCAAGAAATCTTTCAAAATAGTTCCTCTTTTCCCGCGTAACTCAAGCTCCTAATTCAAGTCTATTATTATCTATGAGTAAGGGATCTATTGGACGTTAAATTCATTAGTTACAAATTTTGACATGTTGAGTTGATACAATACAGAATATCCTCATAATATAATTCTAATGCTAATGAAAATACTTGAAATATAGAATGCGAGTATTTATTCTCCTCCTATATTTAAAATTAAAGATTTATATAGTGATCTACTTTTGAAAATCCAGTGCATCAACCCACAGACAAAAAACGAAAAACATTTCACTCCTCTCTCAGAGAGGATTCTAAAAGTAAGTTGAGGTGTCGACAAGATTTCATCCAAAGGAGATCAGGAAGAGGAAATCTAGTGGCAGTATACACTATACAGTGCATATTACTCACTTCTAGAAATAATTTCCCTTCATATCAGATGAATTTCTGAAAGAAATTTCTTCGTTGATAGAAAAAAATTGAAGAGTTAGAGATTGCCTGTTTCCTTAAATATTTTAAACTAGTTCAATTTAATTATGGATCTTAGGCGTAGGTTACACAAATTAGTATGTAATTGTAATGTGGTGACGTGTGGATACGTAGGTATACGGTAAGCTAACTACACGCTTTCAATAACATCCCACACACATGCATGGGATGTTATTCGGTTACACTCCACCCAATCACATCTTCACTCTCTCATTTACAGTGTCTTATTTACCTAGGTATTTATTTTTCCTCTTTTTATTAAATTGTTATTTGCAATTTGGTATACATTAATTTAGTAAATATACTTACAGCTTGTAAAAATACAGTAGAGTAGGTTAATAAATTAAATATGTGTTTTTTTAACGCATAGTCAAACCTTCCGATAAACTATGATAGTCAAACTCATTAGGGTTAACATCATTAATGGTAGGAAAAATATTTCACATTACACTTTGTTGAATATATTTCATATGATCCTAAGTTATGAGTGAAACATTTTCTAGAATAGTTGTGTAAGCAGTGAACCTTTTTTATTTATAGGTAAATATAAAGTTTCAATACTTCAATTATTATAATCGCAAAAATACTGTCTTAAATGAAATAATTACAGTAAAGCTAAATAAATTAAAGTAGGAATCAGAAAAATGATAACAAAGAAAAACTTTAAATCGGAAAAATATTATTATTTCAAACCTTATATATTTCACCATTCATTTTCATTGCCAAATTAGGATCTGTGAGTTCTCGGAACTAGAATTATAATAAATATTTATTTTCATCTTCAGATAAAGAAAAACTGAGAACATTTCAAAAAATGAATCTAAAATGTTCGCACAAAATAAACAATCGGAATGTAAAGATTGTATTCGTAATTGTTCACTTCAGGTGGCGGAATGTTTCACAGTATTTTGAGAGTGTTTTCTCCTGTAAAACTACATAACGAGTGTTTGTTGTCATCCAATTATTGCTCGTCTCTTCCATTTGAAAATATTTACTATCTTATTTGTAAAACTAAACAAACATTATATGAGGAGATATAACTTCCTGTTAATTATATTACATCTTACGAGAAGAGATACATGTTGAATTTGTTATTGAAATGTGATTTATAATATTTTATTTATTATTTCCATCATTAATTAATTATCATAATAATTTTTGCATGAACACAGTGGTGGGAAGATTATATAACGAATTGCATTATCATAATAATTTCTGTATTTAAATTATATTCTTTTAGTTAATTATTTATTATACAAATGTATTTCAAAATATGTATTATTACAATATGCATCTGCTGGACAACATACAGTGAAATGTTGAATCGTGTCAAAAATGAAATTAAATTAAATATCTTTTAACTCCTTCTGTGTTCACTGTACCTCCTTGCTAACACTAAATTTACGACTCACAGTTTAAGCAACTATTATATTAATTTTCACCATATTCCCACTCTAAGACTCGAGAGTAATTCTCAGCAGACCCAGTTTGTAATTTTCTTACAAATTGTCTGTAATTAGTTGCGATTAGTGTGCAAATTACAACATGAAGAGATGTTTGCAGGGAGAAGGGAGAACATTTTACCAGTGAACAGAACATAATTTAAGATCAGCCAAAATCACTTCATGCAAGTATTCTTTAAAAATAAGAAGAAACTTGATTTATATATAATAAAAAAAATTTTCTTCCATGAAAATGAAACCTATGTATTGTGAATTAAATATTACCAACTTTCCAGGTGTATAAAAATCATTATTTTGAATTATTCATTATTTCTAATAAAACAGAAAACTGATTCTTTTTCATTGGAAAAAAAAAACTAACACAATTTTGTGAATACATGAAACTATATGAACGATTCTTAAGCGGAAAAGTGTTTAAAAAATGAAAGAAATTATGAGAAGAGTTTTAAGAAAGAAAATGAAGTTAGAATTGGAGCTATATTCTCATAGATATTTTTAGATTATTTTCATAATTTTGCAAATAGTTCAAAATTCATCAGCAGTAAATAATTTTCTTTGAAAGTCTCTTTAATTCACTATTGGTATGTGCAATAATTATTCAATCTTATAGCCTTCGCGATAATACGAAGAATGTATTAATACATCAAATGACTTATCATGTGTTTCTATTAATATGTAATTAGCCAAATGTAAGATTACAAAAAAATTATCTCCCAAATATTGGTGAAAACTTTAGTCTTTCAGGGATAACTTGCACGAAATAAGGATAGAGATAAGGGTTTTTATTGATGATAAAAATTCATCAAGCCCGTTCATAATTTCTTAATGATAGGATATTTTCAGGCATAACTCAGGTCCTTCTTTACTGAATGCTTCATGAATTACGCAGTACTTTATACCTCAGGAATTTTATTGTATGAATAATTAGGATAATGTATAATTGTATATAGGTAGTTTGAAGATTTATATTCTATATAATGGAGTCATTTTGATACCGTCAAAGATAAACTTTCTTTCTTTTTGGTGTGAAGGAAAAATAATAGCTTTTTCTCTCCGCCATCTCGGAATTCTGGAAACAAGAATAATGATTGTAGTTGATAAGAATCACTATATATATGGATACCGTATTTTGAAAGCAGTCGATTTGCATAGCTCATAAAATTGTGTAAGATTTGGAAAATTCTTATTGGCTAATCGTAACACAAATAATTGAAGATGATAATGTATTTACCGTTTATATCACTTGGAGAAATAGAAATTAAATGATGCTTATAATTTTTCAACATCAACAAATTTGAAAATAAATTTATTGGCACTGATAAAATGTATATTATATTCGTATAATTAACATACGGTGAAATTTAGATTAATATTTCCATGACGTATTTCTATTCATTTATTATAGTTCGTCCAATTGAAATATTGAATAGAGTGTTTGACTATGAGGTTGTTCATGAAATAACTTGACCATCTATTCACTTACAAATTAACTGTTCTTTTGATGAGACTCAAAAGGGAAGAGTTTGAAGTTTATAATTAAGAAAAACAGCGTAATAATTTAAACACGGTCCTGAAATGGAAAAAAAAGAAATCATTATCATTTTAAGCATTTAATGATTGTTTTCACCATACATTATCTTACTCGATACATCAATTGAATGATACATCAAATTTGATAAGGTATTAGAATTTATGTGATACATTATCTATGGGTATCATACCATATTTTGAGTGTAATCTTCAGTGTAATCTTCAACGAACAGAGATACAAGTATCGAATTATTGGTCATTTTTTCGAAAATATCTCACTCAGTAGCAGATTTTCCTCTTCGACAAAACGAACCAATCTACTGCAATTCTGAAAAGATAGGGACAGGAAAAATCAGATTTTCCAGGATCATTTTCTTGTGAAATTCAGACTTGTTTTGTCAGTGAGTTGATTTACAATCAAAGGAGATGCTGCCTCTTTTCTCATCACATTCAGTGAGTTATTGAACGTCATGAAGAAACTCAAAATTGATGTTGTACCTAAATTGAAATCCGAAGCTGCGAAGATGAATATTTGGTTATCGTGAAAAAAAATACATTCTGCTTTGAAAATTGTGTTACTATGATAGTGTAATTAATCTTAGAAGATTGAATTCATCCTAGCTAGGAGTTTTTTTTAATGAAATAAATAATTTTCACCACAACTGTATTTTATAACAGAGTGAGATTAGAGGAGAGATTCAAATTTTGTGAAGGAAAATTCATGAATACCGAAGCAATTTGCCTCCGATATAAATATTAAACCACTATGTATTTAATATAAATTCCGATAAATACAAATTATTTATTTGAATAATACACACAAATTGTTGACGAATTCATCAGCCATCGTTCATAATTAGAATCATCTATAAAAATCTATTTTACTTCACCTTTTTTATGGCATTCCATCTTTCTCATTAGATTTTTCCTATAAATTTTGACCATACACATGAGTTTAGAAGATCAGAAATAGACTCGTACTTCAAAAAATTATTTTATAGTTAGAGACTCGAATAAGAAATACTCCACTGTGTTAATTATTTCTGTCTCGCCAATATTTAACAAACCACAATTCAATATATACATACATAGTCCATTCGGAACTAATATTCACGAGATTCGCATGGTGAATTACATGTTAAAAAGTAATTCCAATTCACTCGACCATATTTTGAATACAGTTTATTAAAACGTATACATTATACATAACCCAGTCTTCTCATTCATTGTTTATTTATTTGATATTCAATAAATCAAATATCGTAAACCTTTTGAGAATATAAATCTTTCAAATGAAATCGAACTCTGGGCTTTAGTTTCAATAACATTTTTCCCTCCTGCCTGATCGTAAAATTATATTAACGACTTATATAATAACAAAAAGTTGAGATATTGAGATGGTATTGAATTAATTGGTGAAGAATAACTTATAGGAGGTGAATTATTTTCAGTGTTATCATTCATTAGATCTTACTGTAAAAATAACGCCCATCAACCAAATATGTTGAAAACAGTTACAGAAATTGTATTGTTCCCAGTAGAATAACTAAATTGAGCTCTTATGTATCGATAGGCAATGAAAAAATCGATGGATTACTTGAAATTTATATGAATGTTTTAAAGCCAGGATGTAACCAATTGGCAGCAATGAACTTTTAGAAATGAATATTTGAGTCGATGAATAACAATACCATTTTATCGACATTTATTGAAGCATTCCTTTACGACACTTTTCCTTTTTTTTACAAGTTAATTGTAAAGATTGTAGATGGAAAAATTATCTTTTCCCTAGTGACTCAAGAAATCATTTAAATTTAAAATTATTATTTAAATTACCATAACAACACATTCAATATCTCTACTGTAATAACCAGCAGCGACTCGTTTGAATTATAAAAATTGAGCAGATTACGTAACACTTTGTTGAGATCGGTCAAAGTTGAATTTCCTGGTTCTACAAATTCAAACTCCCTAATAAATATTAAAGTAAACAATTGTTATCGCAGATTACGTTTTTCTTCGAAATTACAGACTCAAGGAGGATAATTTCTTCATATTCCACACTGACTTTACTCCAGCTCACACCTCATATTTCACTCCATCTAGCGGCTCTCAATCTCACAACTCAGTCTGCCTTATTCCTAAGCTCCCTCATCAACACAAATATACTTGCAAACACGGAATAAATGTCCTGATGAGACTTCAAGGCTTCCAGAAACAGGAAAATATGAGTTGTTGGAAATGATGAAATATTGTAGAACTTGCACACAATCAAGTAAATAAAAAAAAATAATTACTATAGCAAACTGATATGAATCCTTCTTTTCAATCAAGTCTGTAGAGATATACTAAATAAAGATATATGAGCTTCACTTTATTTAGAGTCCTCTTTTATTCATTCAATCTTAACTTTTGTGGATTACATAAAATTGCCATGTAAATATATAACTTTTCATTAATACAGTTATTTTAGAGAGTTTCGTCATCTATTTGCATGATACTCTTTTTCAATAGTTGTACATACTTATTATGAACAAAGTGAACTAATTTACATATTGCATGATGCATCGTGAATTGAAATATATATTTTTAATGCAATGTTCATTAATTGCTACCTATGTTACCTTCTAATGTTTATAAATACATTTACATAGTTATGTATTATTGTTCTTCAAAAGCTACCTAGCAACCCTTAAATATTAGGGAAAGTGAGAAAAAAATCCTTCATGTTCCGCCTCCTGTTCATAATCTGTTTTCTTCATTCTTCAGGAGAGGTTTAACTTTGGCTTATACCTCACATTTCACTCCATCTAGCAATTTACAATCTAACATCTCAGTCTGCATTATCCTCCTAAGCATTCTCACCAACACAAATATACATGCAGGTCACTGAATATATGTGCTGATGAGGCCTCAATTCAGAAAAAGAGAAGATAAGAGTGTGAGCTGATGGAGAATGATAAATATTGCACCACTTTCTCACAAAGAAGTGAAGCAAGATCTACTGTCTCCGATTTCTTATCAAACTGGCATCTCAACGTTGAAAGTAAATTAAATACTGGGAGTCATAATAGTAGATTAAAATTACGTGTGGTTATTCTTTATAAATATATATCAATAGGTTTTAGGTGAATTGTTCGAAAAAAATTGCTCGAATGAACGATTGCTCAAAAACAATTGCTCGAACAAGCTTTTGATTGAATAAAAAATTGCTCGATTGATCTAATTAAATTACACACAGTTTTAGAATTTATAAAACTCAGTTATTCTTGAAGTGGAGGTGCACCTATTCATCTCTGTTTCTTTTTAGTAATTGATAATAACTGCTTCAATTTGCTCATAGATATTTTCTATTAATCATTGTATGTATTAAGGAATTAACCTATCTTCTTGCACGGCCAACTTATTCAATAAATATTTTTTATTTTTATTTTTTGTATAACTGATTTCAAATCTTAACGTTCCTGTTTTTTCTTTTTTCCTAGAGGCCATTTGTATCTCTTTTATAATAAGTGAAGTGGAACTATTCATTAAACTACAATTATTTTATAGATTACTTTTCAACCAGTCAATATTTATGTGGCACCTCATTCAGTAGGTGAAATAACTAAAAGTTGTGGCATAATAATTTTTCATCTCGGAAGTAAAGTACAAAACTATTCAGTTATTGGGTATCATGTAGCATATTTTAGTTTTTTTTACAGATATTTTAAGGTGTATGGGGTGGAGTGGTGGCCGGAAATTTCGATCTGGAAAATTAGGTCTTGGAATGATGAATGGCCTCTCAACATAGTTCACGTCCTCCGATACAACTAACTGATGATGTTTAATTTATACCAAAGACTGAAAGCTCCGAAACAAAATTTTCCGCTCAACTCCCAAATTACTATTTTCACTAATCATTTTTAACCCTAGTAACCTAGCCTTTAAAGGTAGCTCAGTAACCTAGGGACTGGTTCATGCACGCCAGTCCTCACTAAAACTGTTATAAAATCATAACAAATTGACTTTTCGATTATTTTTCTTCATAAAAACATTCATTCGATATTTACACATCCATTAGTGAATGCCAAAAGATAATTATATATTTAAAATAAAATTAACAATGAAAGAAAAAAAAAATATTTCTCAGGTTTTCTAACTATTTGCACAAAAGCTATTTTCCTAACCCATCAAAAACATTCTTTTAATATTCACAAAAAGGATCAAAACTCAATGAAAACTTAACTGTGGAATGGGGTTGGAGAAGGCTTCAACAATGAAAACTATATAAAAAAAATGCATATATCTTTATCGTTTTTGATATATACTAACTTAAACTTGTGTTCAGTTTTTTTTTACACCCTGTATATATGAATAAATTCTCATAATATGAGTATCTTGACATCTATCACCTTATTTTTTGTATAATCGTATGTAATCATGTTGAAAAGTAAAAGTCATGAAAAGACAGCTTCAAAATCGGTTTAAAAATAAAATTATTAATATTTTTTCATGAGGACTGGTGCGCCTGGACCAGTCCCTAGGTTACTAGCGTTAATTGGTTACTGATCTTATCCGCTGTTAATAAATACACTACCCATTTTAGTACTCACAATCTCAACCTTTTCTATTATAAATCTTTAATATTTTCATCATACAACGAGACCAAATTTTCTGAGACTGAATTTTCCTAGAGCCGGATGAAGTATATTATCTAACAGTTGTGCTGAGTAAAGATTTACAGAATCGGACGTTAAATCTTACTAAATAAAAGTTATTACTTTCTTGTTATTCGTGTCACTTATTTCATAATTTCCTAGTTTATTAGTTTTTTACAGGATTCACCAAGAATTAATTTGGATTGATTATGACCAAATCTGGAAGTAATGTGTTATCAGAAAAAGAAACACAGTTGAATAAATGATTCTAAACATGAAATAAATTTCCATGTCATGCAACTGTGAAGCTTGAACACTTTCATTCAGAGGTGTCTCATCAGAATTGTATATAATTAACCGTGGGAGGAATGATATACGTTTGCATAAAGCCTCATAAATGAATTTGCAGATATGTGAAGAAAATGGCTTTGTCAAATATTAGCATATATTGGAAAGTTCACTAAATTATTTTGAATAAATTCTCATTATTCTGTGTTGAACGAAACAAAAGAAAAGAACAGCGGAGAAATGATTAAAAATACAAGAATAGATATTAGGTTAAAAGCTCCTACTTATGCTTTTATCATGTTAAACAGAAAACATTTTCATGAATAATTTTGGGATGAAGCCAAGTAGCACACGTGGTGAATATGTTCAAAAGAAGAAAAGAATGAGTGGACTGGAAAAAAAAGAGCCCTAAGTATAAATACAAATATTTGAATATATTATTTGAATTTGTAAACTCTTTCCAAATTAGTATGGCTATTGAGTGATAATGTCATTTACTCTGTGATATACAAGTTTCCATAAATTTGTCTTCTTCGACATAAATTTATCGAATCCAGCCAAACCTAACTTGAGGAACTCTCTCAGAGAAGTAACAGAACTCTCCTTTAATTTGAAGGCAGCCAAAGCCTGAATTGTAAATTCCTCCTGATTTAGTTTCATCAGCTATTTTTATCCGAGTGAGAAGAGGTACTTTCTAAGCTATACTTTTCAGTAATTTAATTTGATGTATTTGCTGTCCAAGAAGAATGAAAATAACATTGCAGTTGTCATCATTATTGTCATCATTATTTTAATATTTTACAATTCTTGATAACCTCATTATATAACGGCTATTTCAAATTAGAATAATTATATTTCAATCATTTAACTATATTTTCCTACTCTTTGATTACCTAGAAAATGTATAATATGGTAATTTATAATCGATTTATAATTTATAATCGATAATATGAATGATTTCAACGTTTTTTATATTTTTTTTTCAAAAAAGTTTAATAAATATCAGATTTTCGTACACCTACAAAAAATATATTTATCTATTAAAAACTCTCACTGCCCAGAATATTAGGGAAAAACTTTATTCATATTTTAAAAGAAAGTAGCATCAATTTTACCATCGTGTAGCACACCTTTTCCTTCCAGATTGTTTGTGATACACAAACATCCCGTTTGCTTAAAAAGATTCAACTTTTTGCCATATAAGAGTTTGAAGAAGGCAAAAGCAGTATTTTTTTACTTGCGAGAAAATATATACCATATTAAGTTTATAATATATTTCATATTTCGTTTTCATTATTTTTTATATTTCGAAATCCGGCCAGAGTTACATGAAAATGTATTAACTTTTCTATTTGAATGACACATTCTACGAATATTTGTCATAGTTTTGTCAGCATACATCCAATTTAATCTCATTAGGTGGCGGTATGCTCACTTTTTTGTGAGCAAATTACGCTAACCTGCAGGACAAGGTATTCGAAACTTTGCAACTATGAGGCTTTGGAATTTCATTAAATTCTTCTACGAGCTTTATATCGTGCAGCATAATATGATTTTCTCAAATTTCAAATAATTCAAAAAGTGTTCAAGGAAAAAGAATTGAGTAAAGAAGAATTTAACTTTTGTGAATGAAGTGTCTTTCCTCAATAGCTCCTGTACATACAGGAGAGAAATAAATCTTGATTGGTGAAAGTGTAAATTATATACCTGAGTAAGGGAGCCAGGTGATATGTCCTTCTGGATGAATTTCGTCTTTCTAAATAAGAATAATTATTATATTTCATGATATTCAACTGTAAGAAACAATAACAACAGTATAATTATTCTAACATATAACTTAATGAGTATCTATTGGATGAATTTTAGATTCAATAAAGCATCTCTAAGAAAATTCTAGTATGAATAAAATTCACAGCAACTCAGAATGTAATATGTACAGTGTGCACAATACATTGCATAAAAATAATGCAGTATGCACTAACATCTCCAATACAATATAGATCATACAAATTTTGTATTCAAATATAGAACTTCATTCAATGACAGCACATCGCTAATCCTCAATGAAATTTATTATTGAATGAAATATTAATCACGATTGCAACTTATAAATTGCGTGTTTTTAATTACAACTGAACATCAGAGAGGATTTAGATTCCAATTGACAAGACTTTATTCCATCCTCATAATTCTTTCATATCTTTACTTGCACCATGCTGTTTGAAAGTGCAGTCATATTATATTCATTTTATCTTATTTGATGCTGTGAATTGATAGAGTAACCGAAATTGTTTATTTAACTTTCATTGTGTATATCCCAATGATGATTTATTTTCTAATTGAGAATTATATTCCAATGTAGATTATAATTCTACTGGAGAATTATAATTCATAGTAGAAATTATCCAATCTCGAATTTCTATTCCAATGGGGATTTAATATTAGGTGGAACGATTCCTATTTTGGAGAAGAAATTATATTCCGATAACAATAGCAACAAATTAGGAAATATACAAATAACATCTGTGTGGTTATAATGAACATGTTGGGAGCAATATTGAAATAGAAATGAGATAATATTTTGAAATATTTTGTCCAACTTTAGAGGACATAAGTTTTTACGTAATGAAACACATATAATTAAATTGGTATACTTATGACTGCAAGAGCAAACACTTGTATGATATTTAAATTTTATATTGTATGACATAATACCAGGTATCCGGCGATTTTTCCGAAAATGAATATGCCGAAACCAATTTCTCCGAAAACTAATTCACCAAACCGGATTCTCCGAATACGAATTTGCCGAAACCGAAATTTGTCGAAACTGGATTCGCCGAAGTGAAGATTCGCCGAAAGCCAAATTTTCCGAAAGACGAATTGACCGAAAGACTTATTTATAACAGAATGTAAAATTACACAAAAGTTACAGAAATGAAACGAAACAACGAAATCATCACCTAAATTTACACAAAATGATCCTTTAATCATTCTATCTCTTCGTTAATCATTGTGTTAATCTTTGTACCACTAAATAGTTCTTTGTCTTTTCATATTTTTAAGACGTTCAAGCTTTATTCAGTCATAATCAGTCAGTCAGGTATGAGAGCATGTTTCATTTCTTTCATATGAGCGTTTGGTCGTTTTTTTAGATTGTGTTTTTCTAGCGTGTTTATTCATTTTTGTGAATATTCCATATTTACTGTATATTTTTTATTCAGTTGTTAATAGTATACCATAAAGAAAGTGTTTTGTGATTGACATTATTAATATTTATTTCATTTATTGCGTTTAAAATACAAAATTGTTAGTATAATGAGTAACTTAACTATTAGATATGTTTATATCTTCCCAATATAATATGTACCTCTGACTTCAACAATAGTGTCACTTGCCTGAACAAATTTGTTTCAGGTAAAAAGATTGCTTTCTATCAACCATTTTTAGCAATGCCATATACCTATTAATATTCAATACATTCAGTTAGATATATGAATTTAGCAAAATGATACCAAACTAGCGGAATACAAATTTATATAGCAATAGTAATGTCAAACTCATTTAAGAAATATGTATTTTTATGCTTAAGATATAATGATGAGAACTACAAAGTCCAACATAATGATATTTTTAAATACATTAAATTTGATTTTCGATAAATTGGTATTTGGGAAAATTTGTCCTTCGGCAAATCTGTATTTCAGCAGATCTGTTTTCGGCCAATTTGGGATTCGGAAAATCCGTTTCGGCAAATTTGGTTTCGGCAAATTTGGTTTCGGCCAATTCGTTTTCGTAAAATCAGCCTAGACCCATTATATCAATATTATTAATAATTATATTAGCTATAAATATATCACTTCTATCATAATATTTCATTCTTGTAATTTTGATTGATTGATGAAATACAATCCATCGACTCTATAAATCAAAGTTTGTCTCTTCAGTTCCACTATTGTTTGTTCGGTTTGTACCCCCGACAGACAACTGAAGGAATTATGTCAGGTCTGCAGAAATTGATTGAATGAGAAAAGGAAAGACAGTCATGAAAAATGAGTCTTGGATTTATAATATTTTTTTTTGACAAATGACAATACTATTTGATAGTTGAAGAAGAAATTAAATAAGGAAATTGAATAAATTATGGATAGTCTTATGGACTATCACTTATCCCCTTCAGTCTAATTTTCTCTAGACAAAGTATTTTAAAATATATTGGAAAGAGTATCAAATAAATTCTCATGATTTGTAAGTTTCTTATTCGTTGAAATTAAATTTATAAAACTATATATGAGTATGATTACCTTCCAAAATTATTTGAAAACTGAAATAATCAATTCACTATTTTCAAGTTTGAAGAATTCACACTGAAATTTCAATCCAATATCAGTAATGTTAACACTAACTATTCCTAAATATAAATTATGAAAAATCTATTCTTCTTTTTTGAAAAGTTATGAAAGATTTTATTACAAGAATATGCTCGGTAGTTCCAGAAGAGGAATTAATATATTTACACAGTTTCAATTTAACTGAAGAAACATTTTACTATTAACCTTAATAAGTTCGACGTGTTTTTCCTAAGTACATCTTTCTAAATTACTTTTATATTTCATATGTTTCCTTTAAATTTCCCGGCCTTTCTTGACTTAGTTCCTACATAAAAACCAAATATAATTTTGTATTTCAATGTTAAAAAATATTTACTAATCGGCGTAAATCAGCGCAAATCACGTAAAGTTGGATAATATTTGTACTGTGGTGACGTGTGGCAACGTAAAAATACAGTTTGGTTAGCCTATAAGCACACATCATTACACGTTTTCATTGAGTACTCACAATTGCGCGAGCTGTGATTGGTTCACAATCCTCCCAATCACAACTATATTCTTTCAGTTACCAATGCTTCAGATGCATATATATTTATTACTTCTTATATGTTCATTATTTTTACTTGAAATTCATTACATATTAGTTTATATACTAACAACTCATAATAAAGAAAGTACCGTAGGTTTATAAATAAGACATCTGTTTTTTTTTTTAATTTTCAAATAACACATTTGAATGGTTTACTATGAAAAAAAGAAATACAATTTTTTTCAATATTTATTATCAATATAAAACACTGTTGATACCTTTTCCGGTCACCTAATTTTGGTGAGTTACTGTGGATTGAGATGAGATAGTTTGCTGAGAGAGACAATGTAATATGATTAGTAAATGTTTCCTATTAATACGAAGTAACATACAACATTAATTAGTTACTATATTTATTTATTTATTATCTGCCATAAAAACATAGAAAGGATTACAATTTTATAAAAAACTTATAAATGATTAATTATCAAAGAAAAATATGTCCAGAATGATTGAATCTGAAATACAAAACAATAATTGTATACGATAATTGAAGATTTACTTTTCTTTGACATATTACGTATTCTCTTATTTGTCCCACAACTCCCATTGTGATAATTCATTCGGAAATAACTGACTATAAGTAACATAACTAGTTAAAACCGACAGAACTGCAGTTCTATAACAGAGTTGTTCAATGTATTTGGATAGTGAAAAACTTAAAGAACAATGACAATGCTGTCCCAGGAAATGTTCATTCACATGAGCATCCCATCATACATCAGTTACCTTTACCGAGGCTAATGTCAGACAAAAGTGGATCATAACATGAATAGTCTGTGCTCATTATACCTTCTATTAGCATAAACTTTCCTCGCCAATAATAACAGAGGGTCAAATTTCATCTCCTCAGTCTGATTTATTCATTATTTGGTTCCTATATCGTTTATCGGAACGTCGAGGAACTATTCTTTGAGGAAAATAATCAGAAGAAGAGAAATTGAAGGAGAACACAAATTGAAACTATGAACAGGTATGGTTATGTATTTAGTGGTGAATTACATTTTATCATGTGATAAAATAACAGTGCATCATATAAAATTATTCATTTTACATCGTATTACAACTACTCTCTAATTATAAAAAAATCTACATCATTCAATTATTAACATAATTATTATTTGTACTTTGCAATCAGTTCCATTATCTGTAGTGGACATTTAGGCATATTAATTGCTTGGAATAATATATTTACGTTGTATAGAAGATCTTCGAAGATGAAAATTCATTTATCTATTTCTATCAACACATACTTCTTTGTATATCTATTTTGTAGATTAATTTGAATAAAAAACTATTTTAAAAGAAGTTGCTAAATATAAAGATATTGTACACATCACAATTGTGGTATATGAAATTTAAATTTCACCTAATATCAATTCGATTTTGGATTTGCGGACACGTAGTTTTTCTCGAATTCAGAAACTATTTTTTAATATTGTTTTTTTCTCACATAAGATAATTGAAACACTATGATTTAATTAATAATAACAGCAATACTTTAATCAAATGAATTCCATATATTGTTACGCTCAGCCATCTTGTCTGAAAAGATTAACATTTATTGGACTGTTCACAGAACAAACGACATCATTATGCAACGATAGAATAGTGGAACAAATAAAGTAAATTAATATATTCGCCTTTAATTTATGAGTATTGCAAGAACTGATATTGCAAGCAATAAATAAGTGACTGTATAATAAAGGAATGAACCTGCAGACACAATAAACACCAGGGAATAATAAATTACATCAACACTATTCATTTTTTCGTTTAATTTTTAGAATGTACAAAGCAACTGATAACAAGAAAATTTGGTTCAATACTTTTTGAGTTATTGAGTTATAAATGGCATTGACCTTTGAGTCGATCGCTCCCAAAATTTAACAAAATGGTTCCAGTATATTGACCGATCGTCCAACTAAGATTCATGAAATACGGTTCAATACTTTTTAAGTTATAAATAACCATGACCTTGATCTTTGACCAAGTTGCTCCCAAAATTCTACCAGCAGGTCACTGACATTGAACAATCTTTTCACTAAATATCAGACAATATGGTTGAATACTGTTTCAGTTTAGCAAATAACAAGATGATGAGTTAATAAATAAATAAATGTCCTCAAAATATAACCTTCCTGAATTCTGCGAAGGTAAAGATAGGTCCAACAAATTATTGTGGCGTTATGAATGCTCTAATAGTCTTATATTCATTTTTTCTTTTGAGTTAAGTACCACGAGGAAAAATATCCTTATTCCTTTTTTATACGACTTTTGCTATTTTTCATTCTTTTCACTGAAGAGTTCAACATTACTCTTTGGTTTATATGATTAGTTTCCGCTGCAATTATGTTCTATTATAGTGTATTATTTCGTGAAATAGTGTGGCTGATATCTGAGTGTTGCCGATTATATTTGAATTGCCAGAGAAGTTCTTTGAACTCATATATGAGCTTGAAATTTTAAAATTTTGTGTTGCTAATTGTGAAGTATGTGTAACTCTTTCGGTAACTTTGATGTATTTTTACTTCATAGTTATGTTTTCTGTAAATATTCTATTTCAATAAAAAATTGAATTTGAATTTGAATATGTGGGATAAACTATTTAGGAATAATGCAATGCTATAAACATACAAGAAATGTATGTATTTCAACAGAATAGTATATGTGTATCTATCTTATTTAAATACATATAATACTAAACTATAGTGAAATTATGTACATAACTTTGAAATATCAGTTCATTAAGTATAATATTGTAAATCTATCTTGTAGTACATCTGCTATTATTTCTTTATATATCATTTTTGTTGGAAGGTAATCCTATCGACTCAGAGTGATGGACATGAGAGAGTTTTTCGAAGAATAGTTATGGTTATATATTTGTGCCTTGTAAATCACTCATCAGCGATAAAAAAATGACAACGATAATTGAGTAACAAATATTATTCATGGATCGGTCATTCTATTCAATATAGTTGGCATATTAATATCTGTGTTTAACATCATTGTGCGATTTGATGTAGGTACATATTTAGAATTAAAGATGAGAAACAAACTTACATTTAACCCTATTGTCTTTGTCACATAAAATACTATTGTATTAACAGTAAATTTTAAGTTATACCTCACCGTTCATAGAGAATACTTCTGAAATTTGGGACAGGTTAACATCGCCAAGTAATCCGAACTCTGAGTGACGGACAACATCTGAAACTTCATCTGAAACACTCACTAGAACAGGAATTTGTCACACATTCCCACTGGAATGCTGGGGACCTGAATAGTTTGGCTAATTGGAATAAATGATGTTGGAGTTAATCTTTCAGACTCATGTTTTTTTGTAGAATATTTATTTTATGTAATATAATGAAACATATTGGAACTTTTTATATTGTATTTATGAGCAAAAATGAAGCAATTTTGCTAATGAAGCATTTAAGAATAATTGATTAAATGTATGGAGAAATTCAGCTATATCTTATCTTTGTATCATTGCCATTAAATAAAAGACATTGTTAATGGTGCTTCCTGCATTTCAAACCCTCAATAAGGTATATTCTCAAATTGTTTGATGGTTTCTTTACCCTATTTTTTCTCTGACGGTATAAATCGAAGCAATGTTAGATGGTTTCTTTACTTTATTTAGAATATCATCTAAGACTTTCTTTCAGCACCAAATGGACTATTAATAAACTTCCAAGAAAATTTTCTCACGACAGTCAGTTCTCCGGGTGATTGTTCCATATATTCTTAAATTATTAGATGCCTTTTTGTATCATTCTTTCAACAATAGTTTCCAATGATATTGAGGGAACTTTCTGAGTTTGTGATTTTGAGTTGCTGTTGTCACTATATTCATTGCAGTGAAAGTAATGACTGACTAGTAAATTTAAAGAGTTAGTTTAAAATAACAGTTGATGTTAATTATCCAGTTCAAATAATTCTATATTGTTTACTCATTTCTTTATCTCCGAGGAATTATATAAGAATCTATAAATATAATGGTAGAATATCAATTTCAGAATCCATATTTATTGTGATTGTAGCCATGACAACAAAATAAATATTAGGCAAAGATTGAAGGATCGTATGACAAATTTGCGAATCTGCTTCATACAAGTCCATTTAGTCTTTTCATAATAATTATAATATTAACAAAGTGCCAAAAAATGAACAGAAAGAACTAGATATATAGTTATAGTGGTTGACCGTTATATATTTTACAAATATAAAAGAATTTTTCTAGAGAATGAATGTTGCAAAAGTAGCTATTAGTATCAGTTAGTATCAAACTTTCCAATTTTGGTATCATATTTCGATTTTGTAATAGATTAATTAATCAATAATAATGAACAAAAAGATATATAGCTGAAATAGAATGACGGTATCTAACATACAACTATTGGTCATAAAATTTATTGTCAGGTCCAGGTTTTTCCACCCTTCTCCTGATGATGAATAGAAATCTTTCTATTCGTAAGCTTGAAACCTGATAAAACCTTCAACGTTGAGTTTAAACAACCTCATAATAATATGGATTTCCTGTTGAGTTAGAATCTTTTCCATCAAAAAAAGACTTGTACAAAAACTTTCGAAGAGAGACATCACAATTTTATTGCTGTTCATTAAGCATGGATGTGGTCTATTACGACTGTTTATGATTCTTCAGCTGAGATGATATTGTCTTTTAATGGGCTTGTGTGCAATAAATGTACCATTTGGTTTGCAGAGCTCTGTGTGCCGAGAATGAACAATAAATCTGTTTATCGTAGTGTATTCGCATTGAAAATTTGGAATTATAGTTTAAAATCTTCTCGCAGGCAATCCTAGTTGAGATAACGAAGTTTAGTATAGACTATAGAGTGAAACACAAATTTAGTTTATAAAGAAACAAAAATTTGTGCTCTTAGATGGACTTCACTTACATTTACAAGAAATCGTCTGTTATATTAGTTATGGCTATTCGATTATTTTAAAATGTAAATCTAAATAAGGAAGAACTAATTTAGTCATTATATTGTAGAGAAATATTTTATATCCTGTGGAACAAATTGACTTTGGAGGAATTTTCTTATTCCTTCTTCTTGTAAAACTGAAACAGCTAAAATGTTTAAAAAGAAATTTCAAAGATTAGAAATCCACTAAATAGTTTCATGATCATAATATTTGATCCATAGTCATTTAATATCTCCACCTAAATATATTTGACTTATGTTGATTTGACTAAAAAAATTAGGTGATCTTTAAACATCTAAATAATCAAAATTACACAATTTTTGTTCAGAAATCGTACATAGGTCATAGTATTACAACTTCATCGTATAACAGAACTCTCAATCTCTCATCGGTAATCATTATGTGCGTCACATTGTCTTTTTATTTGCTTTTACAGATTGCAAAAATATGAATTGATTACTTCATTTTACCAATTCATTTACACTGACTAATTTGGTATAAAATATTCAAAGCGGCTTACAAATGGCAGCTCATAGTTTAATGTAATAATTTCACTGCGTAATACCAACTTTTTTTCCTAATAATTATCATATGTATTCACTAACTATTTTTCCGAGTGATATATTACATTTTTTACTAAGTTTCTACTGTTAAACTAAATGTTAGCGGTGTCACTATATTGTCCACAGTATAGGCTAAGTGGCCAAGTAATAAGATACCTTATTTTGTGTTGAAAAGTACAATTCATTAATTTGCCTTTTGAATCAGAGTAATTTATGAATCGTTAAGACCCAATATGAGATACCTTTTCAATACAATTCATATTGCATTATACATTTCAATCTAAATTCAAAATTCATTCGTTAAACTCAATTTAATCACTGAATGGAAGACTGACTTTTGATTCTCCTTGAACAGAGATCTTTCGTTATTAAACCAGCTTCAAATTATCAAAAGTGAATCTGAACAGAATGGAGCAGAAATTAACGGATATTAAATCATCTTACACATGGAGGATAAAATTGAACACTTCTTTTCAGTAGTTATTTGATATTGTATTAATTTTGTCACATTCTTATTTCAATTAAAAATGGTAAGCAAATTAAAGAAAATTCTCATCTATTAATATGCCAATAAAAGCAGATACTTACAAGCAAGACTGAATATTTATAATATAATTTACTTTTTTAATCAATGTGATTCAAAATCAAAGGATATTATACCGTCAAAGATCTCCTCATCATTTTTTCGGTTCTTTTTTTTCTATTTTTCACTGATGAAAGAGTCATTAAAATCGAAGTCTTTTGTTGTGTGAGACAAGAAATAGAAAGATTTTCTTCTAAGTGTATCGAATGGATGTCATTAATCTTACTTCTGTCAAATTTCTTGAGAATATTTATATCTTGCAACCGGAGAGAAAATTATTGTAGGATCACTGAAGATTATTATGGATTATTGACCCTGAATAATCTTAAATCGGTCCGGTGACATCTCCCTTTTGAGTAATTATCAATGATGGAAAATGTTTTCAACATTCAATATTTCTAAAAAGAAGTTTGCATTTTAGTAAAGTGAATTTATGTGCTTACATCAATTTTTTTTATTAATAATCCACCTTCATTTATATTTGTTCGAAAATTTATTTCCGTTATTTCTGTTCTTTCATTTTGCTAAAATATTTCCAAATTTTAACATCAACAGCAACAGTTAAAGCTAGTAAATCCATAAGGAGTGGAATTATTTATTAACAAAACAATTTAATACTTGGAACTGTCCAACTCCATTCACCATTCATTCAGTCTGCGTTCATTAAAAGCTTTTGCAGAATCTGAACTAAAATACGACATTTGTAAACTATATTTCTACTGAAAATCGTATCTGCAAAGTGAAAGAATGGATGGAGAGAATTGTGATTTGAAAAACTTTCATACTGTAGAAATATTATTTAATAACATTTTTGTTATAATAGTGTTTTATGTAAAACATCAGTGGTAAAAACTCGTACTCATGTATAAAAATTAGTTGTTCATCCGTACGTATGAATAATTGAGCAATGAAAATATTATATAAGATATTGGTAAAACATAAATCTGCGTATCCATGAGGTTTTGTGCACTGCAGGGAATAAGTATTTATTTATGCATATTTCAAATGATCAATTAGAATTATTTACATAAAGCGATGGATAATATTCGGAAATGTATTAAGCAATAACTTTTTTTAATCTATACTTTATTAATATTTTAACTATTGACATTAGTGGACATTTTATCCATTCTATTCCAGTTTTCTCCATTTTTTACATTTGTATTAATCGGAAAGGGAAAGAACTAATCTGTCCCTAAGAATTTTCAATTACATTTCATAACTAATGTCAGTACCCACTAGCCAAGTACTGCGAGTGACTTAATGGCTTGTCGTTCCCTCCTTGACATCAAACTCTAATAATTTTTCTTTCTTTTTTCACAGCTTGTGAAGCACATCTCATACTGCATTCATTGCGTCAATATTTACGATTCTATATTTTGTTATCACTTACAAATTTACATATTGTTTTGTTTGTATGTTCTTAATAAACAAGAAACAACCTTCAGTTGTATAACAATAAAATATCATATGAGTTTTAAATATAAATAAGCAATATATTGTCTTCAATATCATCAAATTGTCTTCTCTTATTTAAATGTCCATTTAAATAAGAGAAGTGTCCACAAAACAATTTTTTGATCAAACAAATAGAATCAGTAGTTACTTCTGCGACACATTAACTGTGTTTGTCATTTCAAACTCCATTTCTCATGCTGCAAACTCTATTCCAATTCTCCAAACATACATCTTGTTTGGTGACAACTCTCCATCTTTCTCTCCACGTCAGGGTAACTATTTCTTCCAGTCTGAAGCAGTGAGATGAATTAATTCACTCTTTGGAGTGCATTTTTAAGATGTTTTTTAATCAAATAGTTGCTGATTCAAGATCGTGTTCCCAGTCATTATTTCAAAGATTTTTTTTTATTTTCTGTGTCAATAATAAGACAATAAGAGTAGGCGTAAAAAATATCGCAGTAGTTTGGTTCAACTGACATTCCAAAAATATATTCGATTAGCAATGGAAATAGTAAAGTTTAACTAGATGGATGTATAACTTGAACAGTTATTTTCATAGTTTAATAAGGAATCCATATTGTAGCTCTTACACACAACGAATTATTTACAGTTTCTGAAATGAGGTAACTTCATTTTTATTTGAAAGGTGAATGGTGAACTAAATATAGATAAGAAAAGTTTATTTGGAGCAATGCCAGGGCCTGAAACATGGCATTAGATAATCTACATGACTTCTATAAATTTTATTCTAGTCATTCGCTTTAACGAAGTATTTATAATATCTTTTAAATAATTTTTTAAATTATATTGATAGAGTTTTAAAGCACATCACTAAATATTGTAAAGTCACCGAATACATACCATTATTTCATTGTTTACTCTTTTTTGTTTTTTCCCCAAAAAAATTATTAAAAATCAATGCATAATGTTATGACTAATTATAACGAACAACAAAAATTGAAAAACTGTCAAGTGATAAAAAAATATTTTGAATCATGCTTTAAATTTATTGAGCAATATCATAAATATAATTGATCTAACTACACACATACTAATTTCTTTGATAGCACATCAGAACATCAAGGCAGCAGCAAATAATCTGATGAATTCACAAATTTCTATGATATTAAGATGTTGTTGTTCAAAACTTATTCAAAGTTACAAGAATGCATTCAGGTCTATGATAAACTCTCGACTGACGTTTAAGAGAGAAGATAATCAATCCAAAGAACTTTTCAATCTATGTTTTTACTCAGAGAAAGTGAATTCACATTATGTACAACGTATGGCATGTCTATGTCTTAACTTCGACTGTTGAGTATAATTTATTAGAGCGTTCCCTTGAATGGTATCGTCTGGTGAGCTGTTACAACTCCTGTAGATACTTCATCGACAAAGTGAGGGCTGGGAAATATTCCATGCTTTGCTACCAAACTTACCATCAGATGAAATAGCCTACTTGGAATATACCAAATTTTTAGTATAGATTATATAAACAGCAGATCATTGTCTATTAAATTGAAATATGATAAAAGTAGTCTTCATTTTCTGACATTAGGTCACAAATATCCGTCGAAATTATAAATGCCACTGAAATTATATTATAGGATAAAAACAAACGTCAGTATTCAACGGAAAATAAATCGATATTATAAAAAAACAACCTTTTGATTAAATTACACGCTATTAGATAAATTAACCAGCGGAAATTCCACCACGGATAGAAGTTGAAGAGACAGAAAGCAGGCCACCCCACATTACCCTAATCCCAGCAATGTGAATCAAACCTGGCCAGTAACCACTCGTTCACACAGGGTGTTGAAGGCAACCTGTAACTTCAACACTGTTTGCATATTTCCCCGTTAATTTTATCCATTTCAAGCTAAGTAATAGTTACATTTCGAGAAATAAATGAATAACTAAAAATGATATAGTTATATTCTAAAAGCTTTCTAAAAAGATAAGGCTATAATGAAAAAACAGTATTACATATTGTGGGTTAATTAAACTCTTTAAAAAGATTGTAAAGTTGCGTCTTGCATTATTGTACATTCCCTATAAGGAATACAAGCATGGCGTATACAATACGAGTTGATTAGCCAATGTAAGAATCTCCCAATTATGGATAATAAATGTCAAGCAAAGAAGTCCTTAAATAAAGTGTTTATGCAAAGAGAGCTGTGAGATTTTCACAGAGAGTTTAGAATGGGTATAAAAACTGATGTTATACCTAGGGTGTGGTACCAGAGTCAACCTTGAATGGTTAGATTTCTCTGTACTTCCACACTATATATATTTGAGATTTTTCTATCTAGAGTCAGTGGGGAATTGGAAACTCGTCACTCGCCTAGGAGACTAACACTAGTTCTGTGCTCCTCTAGGCACAGAATAGTTTCTGTATTCTAGTAGTACGTTGTAGATTTTACTATGTGTAAAACATTTCATCTGTATCACTGTACCAACTACTATTAAAAAATAACAGAATTGTTGTTCTCCTATCACTTGAATCCTTCAGTTTTCTTATGTCCATATAAGTCCATAGTCTACTTGTCACGTTAAGAATTCCGTGAATCAAGCCTCTTAATCGTAATAGAGATTAATAATAAATAAACGAAGACAAGAAATATTTAAAGAAGTTAACAGTTTAGTCGTTAACACATGTCAGCTTAAATATTAACGTTAACAGACTAAATATTAACATTGGCATCTTCGACGGGATGCGTGATAAAGAGATATATGGATTACAAATGGAATAAGATAGACAGAAGTGATACAGTGAAAAACGAACTAAGTTAGTGAATTGTGGTGAAACTGCAAGAGTGTAATCGCAAGAGAACTCGTGAGGGTTTGTTACACTGGGCAGTAAAACGGATTGTAACTACAAGAAAACCCGTGAGGGTTGGTTACCATTAAATCTGTACCACAAGCACTAACGACGACGACGAATCAAAAGGAAAGTTGATCACGGAGGAAACAGGAGTAAAGGAGAAGGTCACTGAAGAACTGAATAAAAGAAGAGTAAATTTGCCGGTGGTTCCTAACTAAGCACAACATGAGTCATTCAGACAGTGACCCGGAAATACTATACGATCAACCAGATAGTGACATCGAAATCCTCTATTTCGCAATAGGCAAAAGGAGGATTACTACCAGTCACTACCCAGATAAGGTAAAGAAAATTAAACTTGAAAATGATCAATCTAACGTTCGCCATCCACTATTCACATTGTTGAACAAAACGGCAAGAGTGGAATTGCTGAGAATATCAAAACCCTTAATGAAGGGGCTACAGGAAAACAGTGGCTGCATAAAAATGAGCGACTGTGAACAATTTGTTGAAGCTGACGAACAACGACAGAAGAAACTTAATAAGTCTCCTGACTCCGAGAAAAGTGAAGTTTATAAATATGAAAACATCGATAATTGTGAAAAACGCATTATGGCTGACGACAAACGACGGAGGAGGATCTGTGATACCTCTCCTGACTGCGAGGAGGGTGCCAGTAAGAAGAACCTATCTAACAGAATACGTGAAGGACGTATAGAGGCGCTACAAACACTACGGCTTACGTTAGAAGAAAGGGGGAAACAGAGAGAAGCCTGCAAGGACATTTGCGATACAGTACAAGAGCATAATGAAGTAGCACGACCAACCAGTGCATTCAGTTCACCAGACGAGCCAGAATGGGGTCAGCTGGGGTCAACGACCGCCGCATGCAGTCATGATGAAAATGCACTGGACAAACCTGAAGAACATCTAGACAAAAACATCTCAATGGGACCTGAACCAGGTATACGGTATCGGGAATATTCCTCAATAAATGTTTTATTAACTTAGATGTTTGTTAAGTATATATTATTATATATATGAGTATCAATAGTGTTTAATATGAATGATAATAATTCATCATGGATGAAATATAATATTAATACCGGTTATTGTGGTGTAAACCGAGGTAAAATAAGTTGATTTTCGCAAACTTAGAAAGAAGTTTTGCAGTAGATTACAACAGGTTTTTGAATGAAGGTCGCAGTAACTTTGTGGTAGAAAGTGAAAGTTTAGCCTATGTGGTTTTATTTTACTGATATATGCTATATGTTGGATATTGTTGGATGTAATTCACTAAGGATAATGAATGATAAGGCATTGTAATGTACTTATATATTGTATTTTGAATTATTGTTAACTTTTTTAAAGTTGAAAAACATAAGACGTTAAAACAAGAGAATATTGATAAAAGATAATATGAGTTAATGTGTTCTAAATGTCTAATGCTTCTATTCGATATAAATGTAATTTTATACAGGAAATGTTGAATATGTCATAATTGTTTGGTAACATATAAAATAATTATATTTTGATTTCATGCTTGACTTTGTAACTATGTTATATTATAAATATTGGGTATTGATATTGAAGCTTGGTATGATACATGTATACTGTATTCTGTTCGGTTATTGAAAACATGATAACATGTTTTGAAAAAAAAGGGGGGGGCAGTGTTGAAGGCAACCTGTAACTTCAACACTGTTTGCATATTTCCCCGTTAATTTTATCCATTTCAAGCTAAGTAATAGTTACATTTCGAGAAATAAATGAATAACTAAAAATGATATAGTTATATTCTAAAAGCTTTCTAAAAAGATAAGGCTATAATGAAAAAACAGTATTACATATTGTGGGTTAATTAAACTCTTTAAAAAGATTGTAAAGTTGCGTCTTGCATTATTGTACATTCCCTATAAGGAATACAAGCATGGCGTATACAATACGAGTTGATTAGCCAATGTAAGAATCTCCCAATTATGGATAATAAATGTCAAGCAAAGAAGTCCTTAAATAAAGTGTTTATGCAAAGAGAGCTGTGAGATTTTCACAGAGAGTTTAGAATGGGTATAAAAACTGATGTTATACCTAGGGTGTGGTACCAGAGTCAACCTTGAATGGTTAGATTTCTCTGTACTTCCACACTATATATATTTGAGATTTTTCTATCTAGAGTCAGTGGGGAATTAGAAACTCGTCACTCGCCTAGGAGACTAACACTAGTTCTGTGCTCCTCTAGGCACAGAATAGTTTCTGTATTCTAGTAGTACGTTGTAGATTTTACTATGTGTAAAACATTTCATCTGTATCACTGTACCAACTACTATTAAAAAATAACAGAATTGTTGTTCTCCTATCACTTGAATCCTTCAGTTTTCTTATGTCCATATAAGTCCATAGTCTACTTGTCACGTTAAGAATTCCGTGAATCAAGCCTCTTAATCGTAATAGAGATTAATAATAAATAAACGAAGACAAGAAATATTTAAAGAAGTTAACAGTTTAGTCGTTAACACATGTCAGCTTAAATATTAACGTTAACAGACTAAATATTAACACAGGGCATAAATCCCACTGAGTCAATGCAGGAACCGAACATACGATTTCACGGAGGTGAGGCGAACGCTTATTTCCCTGTGCTACCAAGCAGCTCTTCCAATTCAATTCAAATTCAATTTCATTTGTCAATTAAATTTTTATCTTATGCATAATTTATAATGTTTAGTATATCAGGAAACTGAGTTAAGATGTCAAAAAAAAAAAAGATATTTTAGATTTAATTGTCATAATCTCACTAAATTATATAAGTGGTCTCTTAAATTCAATTTAATGAATTGAATTTAATTTAATTGACGTTATTTCAAATTTCTTTTTATTACGTAAAATCTCTATTTATTAAAAAAATTCAGATAGAAAAACATTCGAACAACACGAATATTACAGGAAATTTAGCACGGCTTTTCTGGTTAAAATAAGAGGATTAATTTTATCGGAAAGCTCCCATTCAGATGAAAATCAATGTATGTTTTTTCATGGTACGAGGCATTTAAGAAATATTTTTTCATGTTATATGCAATCGATAATGATCAATGTTAATAATTGAATATAAATATATACTAGTTTATATAGGACACGTATGAAAGAATAAAAACTTAAAACTTAAAATTAGTACTGCAAGTGTAGAATTTCTCAAATCGGAGCAACTGAGAAAGTCGGAGAAGCATTAGACTCTAGGATGAAAAAGTTATTAGTAATGTCATTCTGGTTCTTAAACTAACACAGTTTGCTTCATCCAATATTATACCCTTTCAATGGAATGCCGTTAACTACTCCATTATCCATATTTTCATTAGGTTCACGCTGTTATACTTAACTTAGGCCGGCCATGTACGCATCCCAATCAGAAAAATAAGGTGTGTAGAAAAGCCATTATGGTCTGGATGCCGTACCCGATATGGTTGGCAATATAGGTGCCGAAAGTCCACTTTGACGACCATAATTATGGTTGGTAATTTATAATAATTTAGCCAACCACTTTATAAGCTACCAATATATTTCCAAAGATAACATCTTAATAAGAAAAAACACTTAATAGAGAAGGGCTATGTGTAAACATTAAAGAAATCCAAAAAAAGAATGCCTAGTTATTTTATATATCGGACCTTCATCTTGAATTGAACGAATTTCATCATTTCCCTTTGTAAGTTTATATTAAAAGAAGAATGCCTAGTTACTTTTCAGTGGCAGGGAGGTACTGTGCAGTACATTAACATACATGACATGTATAATGTACATATAGGTTACACCTACTGGGAAATTTATATTTAGTATGCTAAATTTGAAATTACAATGTTTCAGGCTTCAATAACCTAGAGTATACTCCTATTTCATTGAAATTCCTTTACAGCTAGCAAACATTAGCTATAGAGGAAGATCTGAATCATCTGATATCGTTTTAATTATAGACGTAACAATGAGAAAGGCTTAAATTAGATAGAAGCTAAATCAAATGCAACTGAAATTTAATAATTAAACCACATTTAAACAGAAATAGGAAGATGATAACTGATTACTTAATATTCGAACATAAAAAATATTTTAGTCCTTACCAAGAGATTAATTGTGATATCCATCAATATTTAATAACTGTCTTTAATCTAAATCCTAACTAAAATGAGCATATTAGACCAAATTCCTTTTTAAATTTTCAGCAAAATAGCAACTTAATTTATGAAGCGCTGTTGCTGTTTGTGCTAAATACCTCTTATTTTCATTTTCAAATAACTCACAGTCCTCGTCTCTTATTGGCCAATCATATGCTTCCATAGCCGATCAGTGTGCTAGTAACCTTAGTACACAATATCCCAAAAAAATTATCGGCTAGTAACAATATTCTTAAAAGTTTTAGACGTTACAATTTTATGCAGTAGTTCATTATTCTTATTTGTCGTATTCTTATAATCAGTAACCTTTTGATTTATAACCTTTAAAACATATTCGGTGAATACATTAACTTCATAATATAATTTGCTAAAATTAGTATTTTTAGAATGTTATAACTTCAAAAACTTATATCTAAGAATCGATTCTTTATAAACATTATTCTAAAAAACAGAACTACTATAACAGTTAATATTTTTATTTTTAATTCGCAATATGGTATAATCTTAGAATTATAACTCTAGAACATATATTTTATAATAAATATACTCTTAGTGTTTCTAATATATATAATTTCTAACCTAAGAGGTCACCCATGATTTTTCACTGCAATTTCAACTCTAATTCTCTAACTCACAAATTAGAGAATTTTAGAGACACAATCACCTGATTTTCTCTATTTTCGTTGTGGAAAGCTCTGAGATTAACTGAAAGAAAGCATAATTTAGGTTGCTCAGATTTTATTTACGCTCTGAGGAATATAAAGGAATGGAATGAAAGAAAATGATTGATGATCCTAAATAATTATACATTATATTTTAAAACGTCATAGTAATATTTTGAAAATTGTAACGTCAATTAGAATCCATTCATAGTAGGTTAATTGGAGATATATCACAAAATTTCAACAATAATTTTATAAGCGAGAATTGAATGATAGTTATATAAATTCGCATATTAGTCTACGGTAATGCCTAACAGTATTTAATTGAAATTTGCATATTAGTCTACGGTAATGCCTAACAGTATTTAATTGAAATTTGCATATTAGTGTACGGTAAAGCCTACCAGTATTTCATTTATATCTGGCATGTTTAATATTCCAATCTATTATTCTTTTCTGATTCATTTCATTACTCCAAATGAAAAAACAAGTAGTGTTGCTAAAATATAATTCATTATCCTACTTACTAATAATAATTAAAATGAACAAATTTCTTTCATAATGCGTGATTTACTACAGAATTTCTGCAAACATTGAATATTTAATTTCTCTCCTAATTAATTCTTTTGTTCTCATTACAGACTTGAATTTCTCAGGGAAAAAAATAAGTCAAAGTATAGTTTATTTACTGATTATTTAGCTCATTATGTTTTTTTTAATTTAACCAGTCTTTTATAATAAACAATTGAAAGTCGATACAGTATCACCCATTGTTTATAACTCAGTTTTTCACATAAAAATGGCAATTGTTTAAAATGTGGTGGAATAGTGTAATATCACTCTGATATTAACCCTTCACTGTACTCATTATTTACATAAAATAATGGTTACCTTACCGTAAAATAATTCAATGAAATTATGTAAATAAGTCGTTTTAATATAAATCATAATTACGACAGAAGTTACTTTTCATCTCCAACATTATTGTTTTATGTGTATTAATGAAGTGATAACGTGTGATGAATACAAATTCATATGATATTCATAACTTCTGTATATTTCTATTTGCAGGAATAATTTACCTAGGGTAGTTTTAAAAGAAGAAAAATTTACTTTGTTTCCTATGATATTCATTAAAAGATTTTGAATGTATTTCTATGGTCTTGATTTATGTATAATTCCTTGATACCATTACTGTTTAGTTAAATGGATAAAAGATTGATTAAGAACTATTGAAAAGCTTACTAATAATTTGGAAGAGCATAAATGGAATTGTTCACTGATATAGAAGCAGACTTGATTTATTTCAACAGATGATGCGCAGGTACATCATTCCATCGGTATGTGAATGGTTAATTTAGTACAAGTAGACAAACATTCATTGAGAAGATATTTAAAAGCAAAATTTAGAGAATTTCATATTATTATTCCTTCAATACAAATTATAACTTTATGAATATTAACCTTCTGTATGTAAAATTTTCACCTGAATAATTCATGGAGTATTTCACCTGAATAATAGCCTCTCACCTAAATGCCATCGAACTAATAATCTAAAGTTTCGTGTTCAAGTTACACAAAAATTAGAGTTTCAGAATTCAGCGGCCTAAATTTCAGCCTGCAGAAGAATTTGATTTAATTCCCTTTGAAGAAATTCCATCAAGCTTGAAACGCTTCAAATACTTTGTCTTGAAAGATAGCATATTATGCTTACAGAAATAAAGTAACCAAACCATATACATACGTAGAATATACCAGTAGGTACGTAGAACATACCAGAGTGGAATATACCAAAAATATATAGATTTCTATATAATTGATAAAGATTATGATCAATTTTATCTAATGGAAGAGTATAATTCACATGTTTCAGAGCTTGTGTTTTGATGTCCGGCAGAATTTTTTCTTGAATGCAATAAAATTTTATTCATATTATTTGTGACTATGAAATGTGTTAATACAAAAGCAATTTTACTTATCCTAATTGTGAGAATAGTACAGAAATAATGTCATCAGTTTCTTAATTAGTAATTATTATCTATATTATTAACCTTTATATGGGAACGGTATATTATTATAGAGGTATAATTATAACATGCTAGTTAGGATAGGATTGCAGAATAATTGATTCTATCCTATAATTCATTTTAACAAAAATTTTAGTCTAGCTAGGCCGTTTTGAATTCACTAATTAACTTATTGCAATACTTACCTTTCAAATATTCTGAGTATAATAATTGATTGATACTGTATTGGTCCACTTTAATTATAACTAATCGTGTAATATAATAAAAAATAATCTGGAGCTTCATTTCTAATCATCATTTCAAAGTTTCAATTTCCTGAAAAATCGAGAAAATTCGTGTCCCTTGAAAAATCTTCCAAATTTGAGCGATAGGAATACATCTCTCATCATTGGGGCTGAAAGTGAATGCAAATGGACGAGATGAGGAGCATCGAATGGTCTTTTTATGGGCAGGAAATGAGGTCTCGAATAACTTCTTACTGGAACAATCATGGACGATATTAAATGGACCTCTCGAAGAGAAAATAGGATATAGATTACAGATCCAATATAAATTTAGTGTCAAAAGGGTCTATAGGTCATATTAACAGTTGGGAATGATGATTGAGTACTCAAATTTCATTTCGATAAAAGATTTATGATTGTAGACAGTTTCTTTATCTAAAATTCCAGAGGAGAAAGAAAATTCCATTATGTGTACACTTATCTTCTCCATATCTTTACTATTTCTGCCCTTCTTAACATAGATAGTGTGAAACTCCTGGGTTTTGAAGTATCGGTTACTTAATAACTCACAGCCACTTCATAACTGAGGGACACTGACAGTTTTCTATGATTAAAATCTTTAAAAAGCTATGGTTTTTGAGAGATAACTTGGACCAAATTCATGTCGTACATCGTTTTCTATAATTTAAACATGAAAAAAATATTTCATAACTCAGGTGCATACTTGAAAAGAAAGAACACGTTTCAATAAAACAAAAACTTTAAAGAAATTGGAACTTAAGAATCAAAATAGCACAAATGAATAATTAAAAATTAAGTAAATAGTGATCCAACAATCCAAACTGTTTTCGTATTCAAATCATATAAGAACTAATAACCTACGACCTAGACATAAAACTCATGTTTAATTGCACTTATTAAAACTCACTTTCCTAATGAGTAAATGATCTATTGAACCATGGATTCTTTACTCACAATTTTTCAATAAATGCAATATCTGTCTATCTTTCAATTGTCATGGCAGTTCTATTGTAAGCATGTCATTGTGAGGTCAAAACCATTGTTCACCAGCTCTAATTATTTTCATGTAAGTTCTATTGTAAGCATGTCATTGTGAGGCCAATTCTATTGTTCACCAGCTCTAATTATTTTCATGTAAGTTCTATTGTAAGCATATTATTGTGAGGTCAATTCCATTGTTCACCAGCTCTAATTATTTTCTTGTCAGTTCTATTGTAAGCATGTTATTGTGAGGTCAATTCCATTGCTCTCCAGCTCTAATAATTGTCATGGCAGCTCTATTGTAAGCATGTCATTGTGAGGTCAATTCCATTGTTCACCAGAGTGGGGAGACTCGTAAATATTCATCAGTTGCTGTTCTGTAACAAGTTTCCGAGCAAAGGGAATAGCTAACGAGGCAATTTTAAACGCTGGAGAAATCATGAATGTTCCATTTTCTTTTGTTAAAGCAGCTAATACATAATGTGATATAATGTGAATGTTACCTATCAAGAGTCTATCGAAAATTACTTTATAGAACTGATACACATATATTTTTATATGCAGCTTTATGTCACCAAATTCAAAAACATTCTCTATTCAATGATAAATAATTGATAACCTAATTTACATACTAAATGAAAAGTTATAATACCAGAACCATTCCGATTATACCGATATGACACTAAATCAGGAATATCCAATTATACATAGCTAATTTTTTTATAAATCTAGGAATAGGAAAAATATTTCAATTCCCTAATCCGCTACTGTTTTCGAACTCTAGCTTGAAAATAAGAGGATTCTAAGAAAGAAAAACTCATCCAATCTAATCTGTTATGTCAGACAGACCATGAATCACTAATTTAATTAGTCTTCCTGTGATTGAAAAGGAAAGAATTAAGAAAGTAGACTATTGTGTTCAATTTGACAAGGAAAATGTATCTAAATGGTAATTTATATACGATTAAGATTCATTGAGATATTCCGTACCTACTAAGATGAAAATATCCAGTTCTATTATGATATTTTTCCTTTCTTTTAGCAATCTGAATATTATAAACGTATTAGTGTTTCAATTTTTCATTATATTATAAGAGAATATGAAACTTTGAGATTATAATTTAAAAATCGTATTTTTTTCTTTGAAAAAATTGATTGAGATACAATAAAACTCATGAAACAGTTAAGATTATTACAATTGAAAGAAATGGTCTATTCGTACACATTAATTTTAAGACTAAATAAAATGAATTATGATTTGATGAACTGTAAATCAATTTCAAATTGAAATTTCCAATTTTTCTTCATTATTTGTGGAAAACCATTGTTACCTATCAGCTGGTTTGTGAGTATGTTATTGAATGTTTTTTTATGAAAAATATAGAAAAGTTGATTCATTAATTAAGATTGAAAGGATTCGAAGAAACAAAAGTTTCATCCGATCTAATCTGTTATGTCAGGCAGATTATGAATCACTGATTTAATTAGTCTTCATTTGATGGAATAGGAAATATTTAATAAAAGTTCACTAAAGTGGGAGAGAGAGCTGGTTCACACGAACCAGTGGCTAGGTCAGTGAGTAAAGATTGTGCAGCTTACTTATAATGATAACCATGTATAGGCAGTTACAGATAATCCAAAATTGTTTTTTTTTCGTTATTTAGCATAGTTTTTTTCAGACAATATTTAAGAAATCAAAATAGAAAATGATAACAGATTTCTAAAAAAATTCCAATGCATAAAAGAGTTAATATTGAGGAAGATCATAATAAATAAATGATTTGTTAGATAGAAACAAACACTTTAGAAGTAAACCAAATAATACAATGCTTAAACTAAGCCCTTTGAATTACAAAAAGTTCATATTCAATGTGATTGTGATTCAATTTAATTTCACGGAGACAAAGATCTTTAAAAGTCTTTGTTCACTTTTCCCGTACCGGATAAGAGTTTACCATGCCTTTAGGTCATATAACATTTTATCTGTTAGGTGTTTTGTCCGTTATGTATCATGTCCGACTTGTTTGTAGTACATGAATGAGATTGAGCATACTATGTAATAAAAAAATGATTATTAATCACCCGTCCTACATTTTATCCAAAGAAAAGGATAAAATAATTTTTATTCAGAATACTTTAAACATTTTTCAAATGAAGTTCCATTCATATATTGTCTCTCACAACTGAACACTTTTTTATAACAATGAAGAAAATAATACCGACGTACCACCTATTGTAATCCTCTTTATTCATATCTCCTTATCACGATGAATTCCTCAACCTGATAAACAATTATACACTTCCTTATAAAGTGTTACTGATTTACAAGGTTTTCTGTCTCCTAAATAACCCGCATGAGTCATTTGTTCTTGTTTTTAGATCTTTTGTAAAGATGAATAAGGAACTTAGGTATATGATTTATTAGTGATGTTTAGAAATAAATAAATTAGTCACGTAATTATTGTTCCAAATAAATTATAGGTTTCTAAGTGAGTTTTTATACAAGATTCAGAGTTCAGGTGGGTTTAACTCTATGCATTTTTTAAATTGTACTAAAGTAACCTAGCCTGCAAAAGTTAGCTCGATAACATTGCCGTTGACGCGCTTGAACGAGATATAAGCCAAACTCTAATGAAATTTTAATAAATTATCTTATATAATTATTTTATCATGACGGCTGATGCACCTGCACCAGTGACTACTGGGTTATTCAGGTTAACGCTAGTAATTCAAAAACCTGAATGTATCTCTCTAGATAAAATAAAACATCTCGTTAATTTACTGAAAAGAAAGTCTGGTCACTACAATGTGCGAGGATAACATCTCAAACTCTTTCAGAAACACCATTGAAATTCATATCAGGAATCTGTAATTTTCTTATGTTGCAGTTGTGCGTTAAAATTTACTGGAAAACCTTTTATTGGAGTAATGACCTCGTATGATAAAAATGTGTTGATGATAATATGAAAAACCATAGGAATCGCTTAATGATTATTTTGTCTAATTATTCATTCATACAGGGTGTCCGACAGTTTTATTGCCAAGCATTAACATAAGGTTGCATTCGTCGCAATAAACACTTTTTATTCAATGAAGGTATGGTCTAAAATGCTTAGTTAAAGAGTTAGAAGGTTAGGAATGTAGTATCTGTATCATTTATTATTATTAAGGTACGTCATTTTTTTAATTTTGCAATAAGAAACAAAATATTTTTGACAGTAATTATTAGGAGCAAATGAAACTTATTCTTAAATTAAGTTACATGTTCACAAAATGTGTTCAAACTGCCTCCCATTTGTTGCGACGCAGGCATTCAAACGTTTGTCCAATGATTGGCGAATGCGAGCAAAGACACCAGAAGTTTTACGAATCCTTGCGGGACAAACGTCTGAACGCTTGCATCGCAACAAATGGGCGGCAAATTGAACACATTCTGTAAACATGTAACCAAATTTAAGATTATATTTCTTGTGCTCCTAATAATAACTATTAAAAATATTTTGTTTTTTATCGCAACATTCTAAAAAATAATGTTAACTGATAATAATAAATGGTACAGATACTATTTTCCTAACCCTGTAACTCTTTAACTAAGCATTTTAGACCATACCTTCATAGAATAGAAAAGTATTTATTTCGACGAATGCAACCTTTGTTGGCAACAAAAGTGTCGGACACCCTGTATATAATAATATTATTTTGAGTAGACTTTACAATTCTGATGATTATGATGGAACAGATATAATAATGATAGAGTTCGAAATGCGAATAATTCAAAGGAAAACGGATGAAAACAAAATCTAAAACTTTCAGTAGGTTTTGTTGAATTATTTCGAATATATTGAATACATGATCAATTATTCATGACTTGAATCCTCAACTCACTAAAGTTTGATAATAACTTTACCCTATTTAATTTCATAGTCCTATTAATTTCAATTCCTATTAATTTCATAGTCGGAATGTATTATTTCAAGACCCATTACGAAGTAAATGAATTGTCAGTATTCTATGACTGAATAGCTAATTGTGAATAGGTGCATTGTCAGTATTTCAATTATCTATTGTAAGTTTTCATAACGGATGACGCAGGGTCACCTTTACATTAGGCTTTAGAATTGATTGGCTTGGCAGTACAAAGAGGTAACGCTTAAATAATTCGGGCAGGAATGCATGGCTGATACGATGTTGAGTTGAGGTGTTCAATGGCCATCACAAATGAACTTTTATTCAGGCTCCCGAACTAACAGTGAATTTATTTAATTTCTTCTATGTTCTTAAAAAATATATTCATTATATATTGAAGTATTTAAGCAATTTGTTTTGAAGAGGAATCTGAAAGAACAGAAAACCATTTTCTAGGCTAGCGATCCAACAATTTTTTTCAATGATTTTTTTCAATTTTTTCTATAAAAACGTCATTCTTTATTGAAATAGTTAAGCATTTTTTTTAATGGAATATATGAAACAATAATTTGATCGTTAGCCTAAAGGAAATTAGTGCAAAGGATGAATTTTTCTTTTCTCATCAATTGAATTAATGTGAATTTCTAACTAAAGTGCTTCAGTGAATCTCCTTTTCTGAATATTTTAAGATATTTCCGAAAGCATATTTACTCTTTCCTTCTTTCAGTTCTCAGATGGTAAAAGGTTGAATTTTCTCAAGTAAGAGGAATGTTTGTATAACACAAACAATCTGGAGGAAAAAGGACAGCTTCACGAAGTGCACTTGAGACGAAGATACCAGCTTCTACCTAAGTCTCGAGAGATTTTTAGCTAAAACCATCGATATATTTCATTACTTCTGCAATCAACTGTGTTTTTTTTTAGATATGTTCAAAATTTGCTAGCATAAAAAGTCCCTGTTACAATAAATTTAATATCTGTTCAATTATAAGTCTACAGAAAGCTTGTAAAATTTATAAATAAATAATATTTCAATTGAAATGAATATCAATCGGAAGAATTTTTAAATTTCTATCAAATTCTAACTATTACCTCGGAATAAAAAATATTGAACTCAATTTATGTTACATAAGAAAAATAATTCTTTATGCCCAATAAATTTCCATGTGATATTAATATGAAACAAAATCTTTTATAAAATACAAAAATCAGTTTTGTAGATATTTTCTCCATCATACAGCGGGAATACTTATAATACATTTTAAATTAATTTTGAAATTGATTTTATTTTTCCCTGTATACACTAATCCATACAGTAATTTCTTATTTTTAGTGATTAGAACCGATTATATCACCATTTGAACCGAATTTATGCGCCATTTGAATCGAATATATGTGCTTTTTGAACCTATTATATGTGCCGTGAAATATTAATACCACGAACCTGCTCGATTATGCAGAAGAGGTTTATCGATGATCCCATTTCGACATGATACTCCGAGTTGCCGAGAATGAAAACCTCCGGAACAATCACATGGAGATGTATGTAATAACAAAGTATTTTAGGAATTTGTTTTGGTTTGTTTGTAATAACAGTTAAATTAGATAATTTTAAAACCTTTATATTAAATGTATGTTTTTATCATAAATTTATTTTTTTCACTACCAGCATGATCATAAAGTCTGTGATAGCTACAACGATAACAGCTTAACTGTAAAAAACGTGAGGACTGAATATTTTGATAGCCAACAACCAGAAATGGAAAAAATGGATTTGATAGATTTAGGTCAATTCAATCTAAAATTAGTTTACTAAGTCAGGCGTTATTTACAAATATCTTAAAATCTCCCCTTATAACTGCTCTTCTTCCTCCAAACGAAAAATTCTTATTTTTTCTCGAACATTTTCTCCTCAGCTTCCATTTGGCCTCTTTCCAGAATTATTCAAGAGAATTGTTTCTGTTTAACATGATAAATGCATTAGTTGGAGCTTTTAACCTCATGTCTGTACACGAGTTCTTTTTAGTTTTTTCTCCTCTTTTTCCGCAAAAAAGTGGGCGACTCTCAGCTTTCTAGCCTTGATCAAAATTCTTCTGAGTGGTTCCTCTGCATTCCGGAACTGTGAGAAAATTACTCCACGAATTCAAATTAGGGAAGCCGGTTGAAAAAAAGTTCAGTTTTTAATTATGGCAAGAAACTCTTATTTGTTGGATGCTGATCAACACAGTTTTTACCAAGGTACAAATAAATGTACATAGGACCAATTATTCATTTATACAACTATAACACTGCATCACTCATTTTGTTTCCCACAACTAATTACTTCTAATAGAAATCTTCGACTGAAAGATCTATAAATGTCTAAATATAGTATTGAAATTACTTGTCTCACATGATTAGAAATTTACCAAGCTAAAAATAACTGCACATCTTCACAGCTCGATAATGTGAAAAATGCTGATGTTTCCTTTCCTTTGGAAACTTTCTCCAGAACAAGTTTTCAAATGTCGGATAATTTTTAATTCTTGAGAAAAATATGAACTCAGGTTACAGCAAAGGTATTTTTAAAAAGATAAACAATACTGGCAAACTTAAATGAGATGGAAAAAAGCGTAAATTGTTAATCGATAAAAAGAGTATGAGTAATTCAGAAAACTGGTTTCTTATTAATAAATTTCATAACTTTGATTTTCCATATGGCGTTAAAAGTAGCCAATAATTGATGGACGAATCAGGTGAAGAAACTCTTTAATATTTGTAGTAAAGGGTCTAATGTCCAATACATCCTTTACTCACTGATGAATTGAGTTTGAATAATCCTAAGTAATAGTGAGTGAAGTGTTTTATTTGTAGATAGACCCTTTACTCGATAAGCCTGATATGGCAATGAAAAATTCTGAATCTTTTAAAGCCCAAGACATGTTGCAGGCCAAATTTTTTTTTAGATAAATCAATATTAGATAGTTAACCTTGTCAATTAAGAATGTGTTAAAAAGGTCAAGTCTAAGGTCTTTTGTGAAGAAATTTGAGTGGTTTATAAATAACAAATCATTGTGTGTGGCAGAGCCTACATTCATTTTTACGCCTCATATTGATAGAATATGATTATACAAAAAATATAGAGATTATTTCATGAGTTTCCAGAGGACATTAGGCGGTAAAGAGCTATATTGTTAGATATTTTTTATACTATATAAGCAATTCATGGTTGGAATTACTTTATATAATATTTCTTTCACGATAATATATTATTCCACCATAAAGGTTCCTCTTAATCACTTGAATAGAGTAGAGAGTACAACTCTAATAGAATAATGATATGCATCACTTACCGTACTTAGAGTAATGAATAATCATTAAAGGATTATCTTCATGTTTTTATTCATATTCCATCATTGAGTAAATGATTAATTATTGTCGCAACCTCCCCAGGTATAATCAAGAGTTGAGATTAATTAGAGAATAAATTGTATGCAAGATTGAATTAAATGAAATTGCAATTGACTATACATTGTATAAATAATCCCAGATATTTAATTTCTAGATTATCACTGATTAAAACTAATAAAATAATTGAATAACTCAAATACCTAATCATTAATTACAATTTTTATTTCCAATTTCTTAAAAGTATCGTGTGAAATTATTCTAGAAACTATTTTCAATTTACTTTTAAAAATAGCTTTGGTAATTTGATTAACAGAAATCATTTAATATCAATCAAACACAATAGAAGCAGCAAGACTCAACTGCGTTTCATATGAATAAATAAGATACAGTAATTGATCGGTAATCTTTATTGCAGAACTGCTGCAATAATACACTGAAAAGAATTCATGTCTGAAAATATAGAGGATCACTCTATACAAAAAAAAGGAAAATTAAGTGAAACAAAACGAATCATTTTCAACATAATGCAATTGCAGTCTATTCAACAATTCTTTTTAACTAGAATTTTCAATTTCTAGAGGAAAATATAATTCAGATGAGATGTAAGAGTATATCATTCAAATTTAGTTTGAATATCAATAACATTTCAAAGAAAATAATATGCTTTCTGCTAGTTATTTGAAATTACAGTTCCTTCAATTATACTAAAATGTTCATTGAAAATCAAAGATTTGGTATCCTACACAGATTTCAAATACTCCAATTATGGCAAATGACGCGTATTTAAAATCTCATATAAGTATATGGTTCTTATTGATTCTATGGCATAGAATTGATAAAAACCATATTGTGCTGTATTAGAATACAGCATAATATATTTGATAATTTGGGTAGTTTTGTTTACAGTTATTATTCCTTTAGTTATTATTATTTCAATAACTATACCCCTAAATAAAGTTTATCACATAGATGTAATTTTTAATATTAAATTTATGTAAATCAATTTTAGTGTAAAGTCTGTAATATGTCAACTTTTATGAACCTCATTTATCCAATAGCTGCATCACCTAGTTAGAGCTTCACTTCTCACATGTATAACGTTTAAAAAACCAGTCAGTGTCACACATGTAGTTATATGTTATGTCAGAGCAGCTCCGCGTTGTGTCTGTGACTTAAGTTTTATTCAGTGAATTGATATTGTTGTTTAGCCGACTGACACCAAGATGTAGGTTTTGATTTTCTGCTGTCACTTTCTTATACTGTTTATGTGTAATATTATTTATGTCATAGTGTTATTTTGTGAATCTATTGTAAGTTGCCTTCTCTTCTTTGGCAGAATTTGATACTTTCTGGAAATCTGAAGTAAACGAGGAAATATTGCTGAATGTTTTAATCCTAGAGCAGTACACATATACTTATATGACATAGAATTTATAGCACCAAAACGGAACCTTTCTGCTTAATCTTAGTATATTATACCAAATGAGAATGGTGCTTTAATGTTCTCATTGGAGTAGGAACTCTGTGTTAATCGTGATATTTCTGAAGCAAAATGAAAACTCTACAGTTGAAAATTATTAGAAAAAATATAATCAGTAATATCATACGCATATAATATCGATGGGAGCAGGACAAAATCCCCCTTCGGACAAAAGCCCCCTCCAGAAAAAAGCCCTCTCTGGACATAATCCCCCTCTGGACAAATTCCCCCTCCGGACAAAATCCCACTCTGTATGAAGACAGACAGATTTTAATAGGTTTAAAAGACATGTTGTTTACAAACAAAGTATCCTGACGATATTGAAACTGTGTCTTACACGTTATCTGATCCAATGCCAGAAGGAGGAGTTCATATATTGAGTTATTTTGAGGATGTTTATATTGGGAGGTTATATCGTAAAACACGTCGGCCTCCAACATTCCAAGTATTATTATGACCATCTTCCTCGTACTAATAACATCGCAAAGCTTCGCACAGACGGTTTTCCCCATTGTGTGATTGTTCACATCCAAATATTTGGAAGTTCTTTGACTTCCTTAGAAATAACAGAAATTAAATATCAGGACTGCCGGGCGGATCAACATAGTTCTGGTCATGAGCCTCAATCACACAGAAAAAAGCGAATAAAGATGGTTACGGCCCAATATGAAAAATATTCTCATGAAGATTTTTTGCAGAACATTGCAAGGAACTTAATATAGATTTTTAAATCCTTTCCTGTATTTTACGTTTGACTGTATCAATTATTTTATCATGGAATCATAAATGTTTTGATTTTTAACTACGGATACTCAACTATATTATTTGAATTTGATTTTAGCACTGTACCTACTAGTATAGATGGTATTAATGATACAATTATTTAGAGAAAAGTTGTTGTAAATACTTAACTGTACAATAGGCATCTTAATTATTGTTATATTGTAATAACACAAGGCAAATTATATATTACACATTTGGTAAGGTCTTGTAGACTCAGCGTTGTAAATATTTCATTAATTCAAGCTTTCAAATTGATTATCCAATTCATCATCAGATGAAGTACATAAAATAAAAAGAAAAACTTATGCCTAATATGATTACCTAAAGTAAATATGATACCGACCTACTATACAGGGTGGCGAAAAAAAAGGAGACCCATTTTCAAACTTGTTTATTTTACAAACTATCAAACCTAGAAATTTTCTAGACACAAAATTTTATTTGTTTACTGCGAATTAAAAAAGATAAACAAAAAGGGCTTGCGCGAGGACGAAATATACGAAAAAAAGTCATAGGAGATATAATTCATTTTATATGGATGTAAGAACAATAAATTTTACTATTTTTTGTAACAAATATAATAGAACAATTAAAGCCTAATAATCATCATTTACAGCAGTTAACTTATAGGAATCAAAGCTGGCTTAACATCTTAATCTCTATTGATAGAATTAGTGCGGTTGATGGTGTAAAAAGATTCAGGTCGTCTGCGATACCAGACATTTGAACTTTGGTGGAGTACGGATCTTACTCTCTTTATTATAACTTTTCAATGCAATTTTTAGGAGTTTGTACATTAATTTCTATTGATTACATATCTAGCATGTAACTTTTTTCTATTTCCATTCTATTTTAGAATGTGTAATTTATATAAAATGAAAATAGAATTTTGTAATATAGTAGGTCGGATCATATTTATTTTAGGTGATCATATTAGGCATTGGTTTTTCTTTTTATTTATGTACTTCTCCTGATGATGGATTGGATAATCAATTTGAAAGGTTGAGTTTTATAAAAAACATTTACAACGCTGAGTCTACAAAACCTTACCAGATGAACAATCCGTTGAGTTTGAACTTTTTCTCTCAAATATTACACATTGCCAAACTACATTTTTATTTCCTGATGTTAGACATTGGCACGAATTAATTAACTATAGTACTAACGGGTGGTGGAAAAGTAACATTACACTTTTAAATGTTTATTGCAAGAAAACAAATTCTACTACAAATATCAAATAAATATGAGTTTATAGACAAAAACTCTAAGTTTTTTTACAATATGTTTGATGCAGATAAAAAAAACTCCCGCCAGAGAAACCATTGCAATATTTAGAAAAGCAATTAAAATTCGCTTAATTCCACAATGCAGTGAATTCTCATGGCCTGTTTGATCTCCTGATTATAGCCAACTTGAGTTCTTCCTTTGGGGGTATCTTCAAAATCGAGAACTTAAAAAATAGGCCTGAAAATCCTAAAAAGTTGAAACTCAACACAATTAAAGAAATTACCTTGATAACGAGGGACACAATAGAAAATGTTTTGCAAAAAAATTCAGTGTGAAGAGTCCGCTCTTGAGTGAACAATAACGGAAAACGTCAGAAGGACATCATTAAAAAAATCTATTGTCTATATATACATACTGCAAAAAAATCTTTTAGATTTTGTCCTTAAATTCATTTATATTTGATATCGATAGTTGAGTCGGTTTTTGTTCAATAAACATTCAAAAGTGTAAAGTTATTTTTCCACAATCATGTATATATATCTTAGGTAATCTGGAAAATCAATGAGACAGTTTAAATAAAAAATAAGAAAGAAAACTATGATTCTTTATTAGTAAATTATAAAAATTAAATTATAAAACGGTATATATAACAATTCATAACTATAAAATTATGAGATTATCTTTAATTGATTTTGTCCGGAGGGGGCTTTAGTCCTGAGGGGGATTTTGTCCGTAGGGGGATTTTGTCCGGAGGGGGATTTTGTCCTAGACCCAATATCGATGAAAATGTGTAAGATCCGATTTCAAAATTAAAGAATGAAAAATAACCAACAATATTATTACAAATATCTGAATCTAAAAAAAAAAAAAAATGACGAGGACCTAACGATTATTTATTATTCATAGCATGAAGGCCTTTCTGCAGCAAAGAGAGACACTTACTCCCATCTTGACAAGTGAACCGTCTTTATATGATGGCTTACAATTGAAATAGGCTGTTCCATCTCAGGACATACAGAATACTTTATATCTGATAGTTTATAGTATCCTAAAAGGAATATCCAATGAATACATAATGAACGGTAAGGGTAGAATGCATGGACCAATAAATACTCGATGAAGAGCTCAATATACCTGACCTGAGAGAGTGTTTTAAAATATTCTACATGAAAAAGAGAAGTTTTTTTACAAAATATGAAGATTGAATCATTTCCCACCTTATATGTACAAGTCACATATATATTTTCATTGCGTGTTATCCATGAAACTGTGAAATATTAATCTTTTTGAGCAAATGCAATTAACACAGATGGTATTAGAATTAGTAGAACTGAAATATATATAATTTGCAAAGAACAAATTTTCAAGCACCTTTCGTCACATCGAGCTTGAGCAGTATTTCAAAATCTATATTGGTTTACCTGACATTCGTACGTCCCGTTATCCCTTTTCTGAAGAAAATTGATCAACAAAAACCAGTCATCAGCGCCATCTTTGTGAGAAACTGAAAATCTAGCATCGTGGGTGAAAGTTTTTAAGCCAGAAGTTAGGACATGCCAGTCTCGCTTGCGAATCCATAATATCTGCATAAACAGCGATAAATTTTATTAGTAATGAGTTTCTGAAAATAACCCAATTATCTTAATTTTATGATTATCCAATGGTACATAAAATACCAGGTTAATATGACAGTAATATTATCAATGATTTCTATAACATATCCGAACACATTTATTGTCTTTTCCCTTCATCGACAGCAATGTTTTTGCATCATAGTATTTCATCTGCAATTCATCCGACAGGACATGGAAAAACACATAAAAGAGTAAATTAGGCTCATTCCGTTGCCTGACAAGCAATTGAGGTGAGGCTGGTCAATCCATCGCTTACCTGCTTATACCCAATCATCCTGACAACACAAGGAAGGAAAGCAGTCGTTGCTAACTGGGAAGAGACGTTCACAGCCGTGTTGTTCCCAAGCTCCTGATTCTAAACGAATAGATTTTGGAATTATTATTAATGAATGTGAAGAATCATTCAACTGTAATTTAGAAATACTGAAATTTTATTTTCCAACATATTAGAAAAAGGAACGCTAGCATTTAAGGAAACACAATTGCCACCGCGTATCATATTTCGAAAAAAGAAAAGGATGTTATTGATTATACTGCTTAATAATATGAGTTTGAAATTATAAACAGATTAATGAATATGTCTACAATCGAACTATTTGATATTTACTGCTTGCTAATAATTGACGAAGCCATTTTATAAGTACATTGTTCCGATATCAGCAAATTTAATACTGAAGATTGATCCAAACTCATATCACTTCTCCCACGGTTCAATAAATTCAATCCCGGTGAAAGCACTCCCAGCAATGAAAATGATAAAGCATTACTGTTGCATGACTTCAAATTTATCTCCTGCTTGGGATCGGTAACTCACCTGTGTATTGAGACGAGACTGGGTATATTATTCCAAGTGTGAGGAACATGGAGAGGGTAAAAAGTGGAAGCAGATTTCTGGATGAGTTAGACATGGTGACTGGAGAGATATTCTGTCCTCGTCTACTTGAAAAGTTTGAACGTGAAATACTCCCACCAGAATTTGTCATGTCAGAATGATGTACATCCATTTGGTCGGCCTTTGAGCATTTCTTGTTTCCTCTTGCCTTGGTGAAATTTAATCTCCTGTCATTGCACCACATTTTCCCACTTTCATCAGTTTTGTAGCTTGTGGACATGGTACCTGTAAATAAAAAGATACAGAATTAATTGTGTTATCTCATATTATTTAAGTTCAATATCTACTTATAAGGGAATTTGTACTACAAAAATAAATCATTTATTTCGTGAATCTGATTTTCTTGACAATCATTAAACAACTGTGAGAAAATACGAAAATTAGCACACGATTTTTTAACCCTATAAGCCCAGCCATCTAAACTCACTAACCTGGCCGCTGGTTCGAACGAATCTGGTATTACTAAAGCTCATATAAAATCATTTATTCTATGTATAATCCTATCAGAATATTATAATAGATAATCAAACAGTAGACATTCATGCCGATAATTCATTTTACGGAACTTCATTCCCGGGTTACCATAAATTTATAAAAATGAAAGTTTATCGCCTTTCGACGAACTTCCCTGACTAAAACCCAATATGATAATGTCTCAAATGCTGATACTAATCGATTAGTATGCATAGCAATCAGCAACAATAGACGTTCTGGTGATTAGGAATTGTCTATTCAACAATCCAAGGGATAATATTATCATTAGTAATTTGATTGACAGTTATTAAATTGAAGTTATTTAGTTTAATGGCAGTTATTTAATTAAATTGAGAGTCATTTCTTTTTCTAAACGTTGTTTCTGCGTGTGCTAAGGGATTTTGCGTGACTTTGTTAATCAATATGATTTGTTTGGCTAACTGAACATATAATAGATTATGCAGTCATTGCTAGTTTGGTGTTTTAATATAGTAAAAATGGGGATCTTGTGAACGAACTATCAAATACCTATTAACAATTAAATATTCCAGATTATATCCCCATCATTAATTATTGTAGCCTTGATGGTATCTTTCAATAGAAATATGCGTGATAATGTTGATTATATGTTTGCGTTGTTTAATTTTCCATTTTACAATACACTATTCAGTTACGACGCACTGTCATTATTTTATGTAAAACAAAATCGAATATATTGCTCAATGTTCATGTAATCTATTTATGTGCAACCAACGAAAACTGTATCTATAATAATTTTTCGACGGTTTTCTAATTAAAAATTTCGCAAGAGGAAACTTCATTGATTGTATTGTATGTAGGTACAGTGAAACTCCTGAGTTATGAAGTATTGGTTTATTCATAACTCAGATACACTTTATATCTCAGGGACACTGATAGTTTTCTATGATTAAAACTATGCTCTTTGTGGGATAACTATTATGAAATTCTTGACGTATATAGTTTTCTATAATTTAAATATAGAAAATACTTCATAAGTCACTCAGGTCCTTCATTACTCGAGTGCTTCATAACTCAGAACTTCATAACTCAGAAGTTCATAACTCAGAACTTCATAACTCAGAACTTCATAACTCAGAACTTCATAACTCAGAACTTCATAACTCAGTACTTCATAACTCAGAACTTCATAACTCAGAACTTCATAACTCAGAACTTCATAACTCAGAACTTCATAACTCAGAACTTCATAATTCAGAACTTCATAACTCAGAACTTCATAACTCAGGAGTTTGAAATTGGATTAGATATATGACAACAAATTTGTAAGATGAAGAAGTAAAGAGCTGCAACTTGTAAAATTAGAATTAAGGAGAGACTCTTCTCTTTGATGGAACATACGTAATGAAAAATATGAAAATTGGATTTATATCCTATATTATTATCACTCCTGAACAATATAAAACAATTAGAAGGATTAAAAAGGAATAAATAATTTGAATTCTAAATATAAATCATCCTTCCAATTATCAGTTCTGAATAAATAAGTGAGATTAAAATTAAAATAATTCAGTAATTATTTATTGTTCAGTTCGAATAATATAAAAAGTTAATAATTCATAAAAATATTAAAAGTTTTCACCGCTCACTGAATGTGATATATTATTTCAGTCATTTTATAGATATTAGAGAAAGAATGTTACCGAGAAAATAATTTAACACAATAGTTTATTTACTGATAATTTACTTTAAAATCGAAATTGAATTAAAAAATATACCGTTTAAGTTTCTTTATGTCAAAACTATTTTAAATTGTATGTGAACATGAATATATTTCTTTAAAATAAATTGTTAGCATAAATTCTTAAACATTTATAAATATGTTCATATATAATTTATTAATCATATGAGTTAGTAATGAATTAAAAATCAGGAATATCATTATTAATAAAACAAATAGAGGATCATATTAACGTTCACTGTATCAAAAGCAATTCAAATATTTACTTGGCAATTAGATGCAATCAGAAAACTTTTAAATCGACAAATATTGAGTTATGAGTAATTTCAAAGTACAAAATTATAATTATAAAATGTCATAGTTATTTTAATCGTTCAGTAGGGGTTTAACGTCAGTTTCGGTAGAAAAGGCAATATTGCAGATATCAGAAGAAAATTAAATTCAAGGAATTAAAATACATTTTCATAATGAAAACTAAATAAGGAATTTTAGCAATAATTACGGTAGTATTAATCTTAATAATTAGTATTTTTATAATACATACACTAAACATATTGTATTATTGCGTAAAATAGATATACTAAGTAGAATGTACATATTATTTACGCCTAATACATCTACTACAAATAAAGTATTATATAAGTCTGATTCACGTGTTACATATAATATCATTCGATTATTAACAGTAATCTAGATTGAAAAATTTATATAATTATCGAGCAAACTGTTTCATGCAACTGTGTTGTTGAATTCTGACGCTACAGATAAGAAACTATCTTCTTTGTGGAGAAAGTGCTACAATGTTTATTCCGCTCCCACAACTCACATTCTCAGCTTTTCTTTCTCTGCCTTGAAACCTCATCTGCACATTTATTCTGTGTCATGCCTGTATATTTGTGTACGTGATAACTTGAAGCTTAGGGGGATAAGACAGACTGAGTTGTGAGATTGAGAGCCGGTAGATGGAGTTAAATGTTAGGTATGAGCTGCACTTACACACTCTGATGAAGAATGAGACAAACAAATTTTACTGGCTTGTGCAGCTAGAGCCGGAAGAAGAATATTTTGATTCTAGGAAAATTAGTCCACTGAAAAATTGGTTCTCGCCTCCCCCATAGACCCAACGTGGGCTTTGTCCCCTCACCAACATTATGGTAAACTAATCTAACCTTTTACACTACAGTGATTACATATGCAACTGCTTCATCAGAGTGTTCAGGTTACACTGACTAATTACATATGATTGTATCAAGCTCCAAGCTTAATGTATCATTAAAATGATAATGAAGTACAACAGACAAGCAAATACAAAAACTGCATTACGGCTACATATCGAAACAAATGATATATAACTGGTGCTCCATTAATATTTATTTTTCGTAATTATGGACGAGTTTTCAGAAGACCAATTATACCAAGATGAATTTTGCCCGGAAGAATTTTCAGTGAACGAATTTTCCGGGCCAGAATTTTAACCCTCTTGAAATTAGTCTTCTTGAATCACTAATATCAAATTGTAGAGACGTAATTTATAATTCATGTTGCCTACTTCACAATCTAATTAGGATGATTTTGAGCTTGAGGAAATTAAGGCAGAACAAGTATCAGTAATTTCTGCGAAAAAATGACATGTCATCGAATTTGGTATATAAATGACTATTCTACTTATAATTTACAAAAAAAATCTATATGAATTTATAAGTGCTGTTTACAAGAATGAAACTTCCACTTCAAACCTAATGAGTTTGACGTGTGTTTTATGAGCAAATCCTTTAAAAATTACTTTATATCTTTCATGTCATTCCATTAAATTTATCGACCTTTCTTTACTTTGTTCTTACATAAATACCAAATATATTTATGTATTAAAAAGTTTGAAAAATATTTACGTATCGGCATAAATCACGTAAATTAGGAAATATATTGTTATGTGGTGTCGTGTGGCAATGTAGAAATAAAGCTGAAGCCTCTACACACACTAATGTCCACGTTTTCATTCAATACACAGCAATGCGCGAACTGTGATTAGGTCAGACTCCACCCAATCACAACTTTGCTCTATCCGTTGCAAATGTCTTATACAACAATGTATTTATTTCTCCTAATATGTTCTATATTTTTACTTGAAATTTGGTACACATTAGTTGAGGTATAAGTACTAAACCAACTAACAACAAATAAATAAGATATCTGTTTTTTAAACACATAGTTAAACCTCCTGATACGTTCTGATAGTCAAACTAATTAGAGTTAAGGTTGTTGGTTATTCATTTTTCTCATGAACCTAGCTAGTAAATCTTGAAAACATTTCACGTCATATTCACAATTTCGATAATTTCAGACAAATGTAGTTTATGGTTGGTTCATCAAATCATCAAGTAAGGAAATAATAAACAAAATCATTAATGAGGTCGAGCAAGAATTAAACAAAACTGAATGATGATCTTTAAAACCATTCCAGGAGCCAATAGCGAATATATGAGTTTCCCGTTTCTTGACAATTAACTCCTCAAATTGGAAATCATTGTAAAGGAAAACCTAAATAACGGTTTATACAACTCTATTGTTATTTGTAGACTCAAATATAATAGTTAGACTGAATGGTTACATCCAGGCTTTATTGTTTGCAGATTTCAATTTCGATTAAAACGACGATTCATTCAATTCCTTTCAAAATATAAGAGCCCCATTTGGCAATTCTATTGCGAAGAATGCAAATTCTTCAACTGTTTTCAACATATTTGGTTACTAGGAGCTATTTCTACATTAATGTCTAAGAAAAGAAACAGTTTACCCCAGAATGTTTCAACAAATTAAATCAATACCGAGACAACATCGTAACTTTCTGTTGCTGCACAATGTCGTAAATATAATTTTACGATCGCGCTAGAAGAGAAAAAGATTCCCATATTAAAAAAATATAGACCGTATGTTGTAGGGAAGAAATGGGTTTGTGAAATATCACTTCCACGCAGTGACTGTTTTATGTGGCATTTTATAAACGAAAAGTGGCTTACAGCTTGCTGTAAATATTACATTTCAGGGACTTATTTTGAATTACTTTGGATTCTTTTCGGGATTAAATTCATGTGTAACGGACAAAAACAACACCACTGCACTTTCTGTACTGTACTGTATAAAGTTTATCTTGCGATATGATAATGCATAATAAAAATATGAACAGGTTTATACCTCATAAAAAACTATCATATATATTATGTATCTCCTAGAGCAGAAAATTGTTGATTTTTTCACAATAAATTACAAATAGAGTTAGCACAATAGTTTATTATATTATAATTATATCAGTTCAACAAAGAGACAATAATTTTTCTTGCTAAGTGAAGAAATAAATTTGTTAATTAATGTTTGTTTGTTTTTTCCACTGAACAATGTACTTTAAAGCTGTACTGCCTTTCAGTATTCAGATAAAATATAGATTATATTGCTTCATTATAAATATTCAATTATGCCATTAATCTATAATTAAATTCAATCGGCAAATTGCACGTGCATAATTAAATTCAAATAATTTGACCATTGCATTGAATTAACGATCTATTTGAGTGCCAGTATTCATTACGGAAAACTTTTCAAAACTGACAGCCTATTAATGAATGAACAATTAAAATTATAATTGCTAACTAATGGTGATTGAAATTTATTGAAATTTCATATAAATGATGTCCTTAAATTTGATTGATTATTTTATTCGTCCACCAAATTGTTACACTACAGTGGATTAGTTTTAATTTGTTCGAGATAAATTATTACGATCAAGCTTGTTACTTTTCATTTTCTTTATTGTTTGAAAAGAAAATTTATAGATTTGAACTTAAAGTAATTCCACTTCTTGTTCACCAAATGAAGACCATTTCTCCACTGTGTTAGATTTTACTTTAGGAAAAATCGATGTTTTTCGTGTCAGAATAGGGAATCACTCGAAATTTTGAGAATTAAATGCGTCAGCATTTTTCGAATTGGATTGAGATTGTAATCAATGTTAGATCCTTTTTTCAATGCATTTTGTAGTTTTTATCATCACTCGTATCAAGATACAATAGCATTGTTATAAGTATTATTAATTGCTATATTTTTTTCAATTACTTGGCAATGTAAGTGAAACAAATAAAGGCATTCCCATATTGTCTTCATTAATTAGTGATACTAAAGATTCTCAGTTTTTCATTTAATTTCGGCTAACATCAACTGTCAGATTTATATTTATATATTTATGCTGTCAGATTTATTCCTAAAGTATTATTGCTTGTAAGACTTATGAAAGTATTATTATACATCATTTTTTATTGAAATTATTCATTAAGATTTTAATTTACTAATAATTTTATCATAAAAATTATGATATATGGACGGGGCAGAACTTCTCTGACATCATCTAATATATTTGAATAAATGTTCATGATATGATCAAATTATCCCATATGAGCTCATATCGTACCAAGTATTACCTCTGTTTTTTTTCTAATCGTGTGTAATTATGTGACAAGGAAAAGATAATGAAAAGACATCATCTAAATCGAATTCAAAACAAGTCATTGATATATATCATTGAGAATGGTCAATAAATTAACCGAACAAAAGATTTCCTTATAAATTTTGAAAACTTATAAAAAATTAATGTTTGCATGATCCATCATTATTTTATCTCAAACATTCTCTTGCAATCCATTCATTTATCCGACACTCATATTATTTATTCTCAAGAATAACATTTAAAATACCCTCTAAAGTCTAAGGCGATCACAAAAGAATATATTATTGCATGGTTGTTATCAATAAGATACAATGAGAAGGACAAAGCAATAATATAGAGGTGTCAGTTCTCTATTGTAGAAATGAACAGAAAATACCAAGATTAGTAGAAAAGATTCTGGGGAAGAACCCAGTTAGCAAGGTTTATTGGACCAACATCGTGACAACATTGGAAATATTTGGACAACATTTGCCCAATAATCATTGCTACCTGGGAATGGGAACTAAATGTATTAGTTCACAGTATTATGAGTAGACAATTTCATACCTTCTTATAAGAAATCAGTTTGTTGATTACTATATTGCTCATTTTCACACACACCTAAGGTTCAAAACACTAGACTGTATATTTCTATACAGTTTAGAATAATCCCCAATCTTTATGATGAGGTAATTCAGCAAAAGGTTTGCATAGTTAATTACACTTATGAATATTACTTTGGATAAGATTGATCGACCATATACTCATTAAAGTATTCCCTTTGGTCGTCTTAACTACCCTCTGACATGCACTGGTCACTGTAACATCAAGACCGGTATACTGACACACACTTCTTTTATGTCTCGAAAGTAAGTGACAAAGTCGTGATTGCTGGTCATTAGCGTTACGTTACCTCAACATTGATGGTTATGCTCTGAGTTACGACTGGGATCTGATCTCATGGGGATAATAATCTGCATGATGAATTGGTAATATGTTGTAGGTAACTAGAAATTGGAAAAAATGTATCTCCTGTATTATACCATTCGTTATACATTGGCAAACTAATCATGGTTTTATTTATTGAAGATCATTATCTTTAACCCGACAAACCTAGCCCTAGTTGTTCAATCAATAATCTGGGTGCCGGTTTGGTCGAACCAGCTCTCATCAAAGCTACTATGAAATCTTAACGAATCAACAAAATTAAACTTCTTAAAATTGAAAATTATTTTAAGAGAGAAAGGCTAAGCATGATAACAAAATATGTTAATAAAATATTCGTCATTTAATGTATTAATGTAAAATTCATTAATCAAGAATTATTGTTACTGTTTTTGTATTTTTTGTCCTATTCTACTTGAGGTTTATTTTTGTATTATTTGGACAACAACTATATTTTTTAGGTAACTTTTGTTTAAATTTCTTTCATGTTCTTAGCTTATTGTGAAATAAAATAGAATACGAAAAAATTAAGGACTATGGTTTCATATACTATTTAATCTACACAGCTGCTTCGAATGTTGCACAAGTTCTACGAATAATAATAAACATAAACTATTCACACAAATATTCAAGAATTATTGGAATTACACTTTTACTCCGGAACAATAATTACTAAAGTTTCTATAATGTGGTTTAAAAGGATAAAAATTAATGTTACTTTCATTATAACTATAGATCCAGGTCCTAGTTATAATATTTTAAACTCATGAAGTGCATTGGTAACTTATCTGCAGAAAATCATTGAAAGAATTTATAACATTACAAAGTTTTATTCCAGAACAGTAGGTAACCCAAGAGACTCTTAAGAAAAGTTATTCGTCTCATCAAATATTCATGAGTTGCTAGAGTGCGATAACTGCAACAAGTCTTATCTTCTCCTCTGGGAAACGAACTCACTAATATTATTTAATGTTCTACGTGAAATGAGGTAATTATGAGAATGCCGCTATCTGCATTATGAAAGAAAGTAAATAATTTGTATACTGAGAAAATGTATATTTACTATCAGAGGAATAATTTTTAGACAAATAGTCTGAATCAGTTTTAAGCTATTTTCAAATTTTGTCATACCAAAAGACAGGAGTGAAATACACCAACTCCCTTACTTATATTTTAGAGAAGAGCAAAACCAAGCAATAAAGCCTGATTTAGTGGGAAACTTGGTAAGATTTACGTCAGCCTCACAAATTTCGTCTAAAGTCAAACAGTCGTTCAGTTCCGATTTTTTTTCTTTTATCCGAGAGAGCGACAACGGCTCTCACTTTTGATAATAGATTAGTATTTCGTAATTCATGCCTTCAAAGGACATAAATCACTTACATCGTAGATAAATAGAAAGAAGAAGCTCTATTTCTTGCTGAGCAGTCGAAACTTATCACTCTTAGAATTTAATTAAATTTCGAAGGGATAACTCCTGCATGATCTAAGCCGCAATGTTATTATCCCCTCTCATTCTTGTGAATTATCGGATTTCATTCAAAGGTCACTGTGAGTTTTGCTTTTCAGCTTTAGAAAGAATTTTGTCAATGAAATAACTATCATAATGTTTTATTATAGTTCGGAGAATAAGATCACAAATTTTCAAGAAACCATGGCAACTGCAGTCCACTTATAAGTCTTTTTTAGTTAATTTTACAATAATTTGGAATAAAAAGGCGGACTTTCGCCCTAATTACAAAAGCTTGTCAGTGTTGTTATGAAGATCAAGGTTGCTGCTATTGGAAGGAAAACTATTATATATATATATATCTCTCATTATATATTTATTGATTCTACGCTGTGTGTTAAAAGTTCGATATACTATCTTATCTATTTCTTCATGAAAGATAAACTGCAAACAAATTCGATGAGTCTTGAACTTTTACAATCTGCAAGATATTTCTTTCCCTTGTCTCCTGTTGTAAGTTGAATAAATTCTACTGCAAATGAATTGTTTCTGTTGAAAGTTTGTGAATTCTGAGAGAAGCAACAGAACTGTCTCCTAATTTTGTCTCACCAACTTAAGACATTGCTGTTGATGATGAAGTCAAGGAAAGTAAATTACAAACAACGGGTGAACTGAAATTCAAAAACTGAGGTATTGCTATTCCTATCTCTTTACAAAAAATAATATGTTTCTATATTTCCTAATTAAAAAATAAATAGAAGTGTAAAAATATCTACGAAAACAAAGATATCTGTATAGACGATTTCTTTCAAAAACATAGAAAAACTAAGATTTCTTCAGTAACGATTTTTTTGGGGGGATAATAAACATCTCTAGAATACAAAAAATATTTAGAATAACAAAAGCAGCTGGAATAACACATTTTTTCAAGATTAACTAATATTTATAGTATAATTTTAAAATTGAATTGCGAACACAAATTTCTTTAATATCGAAAAATTTCTAACTCAAAAACTATATGATTTATGGAATATATGATTTTCCGTTTGTATATCATTTCTTCAATCTATTAGTCAAAAGATTACTTTGTAATGGTAATAAAAAATATAATCAATATGAATTTAATGTTGATAGAAAATTCCATTAAATTAATAACTACTTACGCAAAGGGCTTTGCTATAAATGAAATAATCGCAAAATAGGAGGGAAACAGAGAAAAGAATCTTTCTAACATATTGAGAGTCTTATCAGGTAACAACTTTAACCCGTTATTCGCAACTATTAGTTAGAGCCTTTTATCCTGTATGAAACGCAATTATTGATCATGAAAAATTGTCTGAATTTCATAATTTTAATTGATTGATAAATTGGAAACTATCATTTCAATTTTAGAACATTTTTTTGCCTAAAAAATAATAATTGGAAGGTCCTATTCCTCAGACACTCAAAGTACTTGGTAAGTACTCGGTCACATAGGTAATTAATGAATGAATAACATATTTTCCAAGAACTGAGTTTATATGTATAGTGTGACATTTTCCTAAGCTTGATATATCTTGATGATAGAACTATCATCTCCCTTCAATTACTTATATATTTGAAGAAAACGAACATGAAAATCACTTAATTGGTTAACATATTCGATTTTGCTCCTATCGTAAGCCTGTTTCACACTGGGCCGAGTTCTACAAGCTTTTAAGCTTCTCTATGTCTCTCTAGATTGCCCAGAGGGAGATGTTTCAATATTCGATATTTCAATTAAAACCTCAAACTTGTATAGAACTTAAATAATCCTTCCCGTTTCTAAAGAAACTTATTTTAAACGAAAATATGAATGTATCTAATCAAACATAAAATAACTCAATATTCTAATTCTGGAGATGTCTTTGAATATCCATTCAAAGACGAGAATATATTATAAAAATAGCAAAACTGTATATCTTTAAATATAAACTTCATCTCTTTTCCATTCCTCCAATCATCCTCAACATCAAATGGCTTGTCAAGAACAGGAAGTCTGAACTAGAAGATGTGATAATGGAAGAAGAAAACGATTCTACGCTACAAACAGAGACAATAATTGCGTGGAAGTGGAATATCATACCCCTCCCTTTTTTTTCTCCTATACTGTGAATGTACGAATATTTTGGAACTAATAAACAACAAGTATATTGAAACTTAAGTTTCTACATCAAAATGTATATTAATACTTTAGTTTATACATCAAGGCATAAGTTTATACAACAATACGGATATTGATACTTAAGTTTATACAACAATGCATAAGTTTATACATTAAGTATATTGGTTCAGTATATTCGAGAAGAAGTATCAGGGGTATATATGGGAAAGAGTTTACTATATAAACTAATAGTGAGGACCCATTCAATCAAATAGGTTAGGAACGATCTGGAACATAGATAATGTATAAATGAATCACATAAAGTGAACTGAATGTTCGACTTTAATTATGAAAGTAATATATATATATGAGGAGTAAGATTTAAGTCCCAATCATAAGTACTTTAATACTTCCTAATCACATCTAATTTAGAGCAATATATTCTACACTGATTATACAAGCTTTACTTTAGCGGTGATTTAAGTTGCAACAGCTAGCTATGAAATCTTTCCTCCTTAATCACCGGCAACTTTCAATTAACTTTTAATGTAACTGAAAAAATGATGATTGAAATCATTGAGCTGATTGCCAGAAATAACTGTGTAATTGTGCAATTTAGATTCATGTGGGCCGATTCAGCCCTAAATGTAGATTTAGGGCAGCATCACAGTTAAAATTAATTGCAGTAATGGCCGTTATGTTTATATTCCTGTAGTGTATTATAACAGAGCAAATTCAGTAGTATAATAAATTAGTTGACTAGCTTACTGTGTTTGTTTGGCGCGTAGTTTCAATTTCGTATGAGTTTTGAACTTTCACTTTTGAAATAAGTACCAAGCTTCCAGACCTTTAATTGTATATATAAATATTTTGCAAAAATTGAAAAGCAGAAATTTTGAGATATGCCATTACTCAAATTAGTGAGCAATATATTTAGAACTTTCTAATCTATTAATTAGTGGACTTGAGTTCTTTTAATTCCTTTCCAGAATAACCAGGAGAAACTCATTTCCAACTGCTCGTCTGATTTGCAAACTATAACACAGGTTTCCTTCACTTGCTGAAAAGTCTCAACAGAGCACAAGTGCAATCATTAAAACTTCTGCATTCACTATAATGACTACATTGCTCATGTACAGACAGTTAAAGAGGTAACTGAACACGAAATAACTGGATACGAAATAAGACATAAAACCTATAACGTATTTTATCCAAAGATTTTCTTGATGTCAAAATTTCTTACTATCCTTCACCCTTCAACGACCACCGTCCTTTGGGATGGGCAGTAGAAAAATATGAAATGATGTCTTTATTTAATGAATATAATCATATTCTAGCAATAACAAGCGTAAAAATAAATGTAGGCCATGCCACATAATGATTTGAAATTTTTAACCAACCAAAGTTCATCCCAAACGATATCAGACATCGTAAAAAAATACAAATTAAATGTGATTTTCAAACATATTTTTTATTAAAAAGATTATCTATCTAATACTGATATATCACAGAAATTATTTTGACCTGCAATATATCATGGGCTTTAAAGGAATAATGGGAAAATGGTCAGTTTGTTTTGGGACATTCAGTACTTGCTAAAATTTATGTATCTACAATCAAAGTTACATTCCGTCGCACTTATCAGAACTTCTTGCGTCAATTTGTTCACTAACTACCTAATAAGTTGGGACATTAATGATTCTAATGGTGATTCACAGTTGCAAGCTCTTCGCCATTCTGCATCGCCGTGTATAAAGCCCGTCGACTTATTTAACACTACGCTATTTATCATCGGATGAATGAATAATAATGCAAGTGGAACTTAGGCAACATGTCTTATTTATTGCAAGGCTAGAAGTATATTGAGAATTCGAGACACAATTGCTTTCTCATCTATTTAATTAATCAATGATGATTTTTTAAGTCTGAAGAAAATTGGTTCTTCCCTACATTTCCTTTTCATGTTGTTATATATGGACAAATATGTTAAATACAGTTTGAAAAGAAAAGATTGAGACAAATATATGATTATGCAATAATTGATCAAGATAGTTTAGTTATTAATATTTTTAAGAATTTAATTGGGCTCTCATAGATTATTTTTTCATTTGTGTTTGCATAAAATTTATTGTAATCCTTTAACTTTGAATAAATAATTTGAATTTGAATACAAATTTATTCGTTTGAAATACAGAACGGAAAATGTCTTTAGTGAAGGTTTTGAAAATTATTATTCTGAAAATAATTCAGATATTATTATATGAATTAAATTTATTCAAGGTATAAATTAGAGAAGTTAGAACACTTCAGTACTAATTTCTATATATTCTTTGCTCAAATAAATAACGAGTTTTTCTTATTATAACTTGTAGAGAGAGTGACAAGTGTGATTCTTATTTGAACTAATGAAGTCTAAATAATGTAGAAGTTTAAAACAACATGTAAAGCAGAAACAATAGATATCCTCTAGACTATTTTCATATCAAATTTAATAAAATTGGGAATATTATTCAACTTCTATTGAATCTGGTTCATACAATTTTAGTCAAAATGGAGCAATTATAGAGTACATAGGAATATGATTGACGATAGATTGACCATCATGTGCCCTGTGTCTGCCTTAATGCTCAAAGTTTTTTTTTTTTTTTCATTCGATTAGATTACCCCGTAGTCTCTCAGTCAACTAAATATTTCAGCCAATTCTGTGTCTTTTTAAAATAAGTCATAACTTTTGAATATTTTTACATTTTTTAGCACGAAATTATTCATTAAACAGACTGTTTGGTGTTCGTTTTAGCCAATTTTCTCTATCTATCA
>CANNZV010002065.1:0-115599 GCA_947561585.1 Caprella mutica | reverse complement strand
ACAGAAGAGGCTGCAGTCACCTTTTAGTGAATCTTAGGCATACATAAGAGGTATAGTCTTACCTTAGTGTTGGTGATAGATAGGGTGGTTCCATTTACATCAACCACAGCTTGCTTGCCTTCTGCTATTTCCCTGAAACAAATAAAATTAATGTAATAAAATTATGCAACATGTATATCATCGTAAAAAAGTTCAAGTAGCTCAATTCATCAACTTCGACACTGTTCGTCACCGCTTATAAAAGGGGGAATAATTGCGATTACTTTAGTGTTCATAGAGCTTCGTTCTACGCATGTGACGTTGGCTAGGAAGGGCTATGAAGTTGGTTTAGTGGCATACTGCTTTTGACTAAGGAGCTAAACTGATCGCTCTGATAGAAGTTCAGAAAGGTTTTGATAGAAATTGATAGTTGAAGTTCATCATTTGAAGGCCCGGTCAAACCAAAGGAACTTTGATGGAGTATTTCTGAAGCGAGAAGAAAACTTCATCACGGCCTTTTACTGCTCCAGAAGTTGGCGCCCGCTCTGGCAACGCCGAATACACTCGACCACCGCTTATGGTTACTCCTACCGCTCCGAAAGCACAAACTTGTGCGGGGCGGTTGAAAGCATTTTACGTGCGGACACGGGATTGCTGGAACGGTGTCGGGCGTTGAAGCAGCGATCCATTATGGTGATGAGCTTTGGTTTGGCCTTGGTTTGGAGGTCGAACAGCTCCAAAACCGCTAAAGCAAAGCTAGCCGCTTCAGGCAACGCTTTAGAAACGCCGAATTAAGCGGCGCACCGCTATTGCAACGCCTATGTTTTCGATTTCCTCCCCAATTTGTGTGCGAAAAATAAAAGTTCAAAATCGGAAAAAATAATGGCGTTGCCATAGCTAGCTATGCACCGCTGAAGCCTGCGTTGCCACAGAATTGGCTTTACGGTAGCGAGTTTTGGTTTAGCGCTGATGCCATTGTCCACGATCTTGCGTCTAGTGGTGCCAGCCTTTGACTGGGCGTTGTTAGAGCGGTGATGATCTTTTCTGGAGCGGAAAATTGCCCGCGCTCAATATTTTTGCAGCTCGAAACGTTAAGAGTGGTGTGAGGGACTAAGCGTTAGCCGAGCGCATTTGGCGTTGCTACATATAACGGGGACCAAATTCTGTGAACGGCAAAGAGCGGAGATGATTCCTTTTTCATAGCTCAAGGAACTCCCAACAAAGTTCGGGCGGTGTGAACGGGGCTTAACGTACAGTCAATAAAAAGTGTATGTATAGTAATGATCTTTTGAAAGTTTACATTAGAATAAAAGATACTAATTGTAATGTTTGTAGATATTTTAAAACTGGTCAGGGTACACAACGATAAATTTGTAAGATTTTGAAATAATAGAAAATTAAACAACTGTAATTTAGGAAATTAGCATCATGCAGTGACTCTTTTCTCTGATAGTACATCATCACAGTGACTCTTTTCTCTGATAGTACATCATCACAGTGACTCTTTTCTCTGATAGTACATCATCACAGTGACTCTTTTCTCTGACAGTACATCATCACAGTGACTCTTTTCTCTGATAGTACATCATCACAGTGACTCTTTTCTCTGATAGTACATCAACACAGTGACTCTTTTCTCTGATAGTACATCATCACAGTGACTCTTTTCTCTGATAGTACATCATCACAGTGACTCTTTTCTCTGACAGTACTTCATCACAGTGACTCTTTTCTCTGATAGTACATCATCACAGTGACTCTTTTCTCTGATAGTACATCATCACAGTGACTCTTTTCTCTGATAGTACATCATCACAGTGACTCTTTTCTCTGATAGTACATCATCACAGTGACTCTTTTCTTTGATAGTACATCATCACAGTGACTCTTTTCTCTGATAGTACATCATCACAGTGACTCTTTCCTCTGATAGTACATCATCACAGTGACTCTTTTCTTTGATAGTACATCATCACAGTGACTCTTTTCTTTGATAGTACATCATCACAGTGACTCTTTTCTCTTATAGTACATCATCACAGTGACTCTTTTCTTTGATAGTACATCATCACAGTGACTCTTTTCTCTGTTAGTACATCATCACAGTGACTCTTTTCTCTGATAGTACATTCAGTCTTTGTTTACCAAATAGTACCAGTGATGACGTAATATGTAGCATCTTTTTCCGTTTAGACGTGACGTTGTGACAGATAGACAGATTAGAAGATGTGAGAAGTTAAGGGACACTGTAGTGACTCTAGTGAGTAATGCAATGTGATATATCAATTTATCAATAGAATTATTCTTATTATCTTGTATAACTATCGTTTTCGACAACATTGTCATAACTCGAAATTAGCTATTTTTCAGGAGAGGCATTTTAAACGTCCTCAACATTGTGAATGGCCCCAAAACATCATAAGTGGATCATTTTGTGAAACATCTACTATCCTCTACTAAAGATAACAGAAGTAGAAATATTCGTATCTTTACTAACCAAATTTGTTAAATTAAAACATTTAGGTTATGTCGGTAGGACAATAATGTTATCCCTCATAGCGATCAATTTTTTAGCTACAATATTATGACACATTTACAAAAAAAAAAACATCGTTTGAAGATTAATTTATATCTATATTCTTTAATCTATATTAATATCTCGAAAATACATGATTTTGTGTTATAACAAGGTTGTCTCAAACGAGCGATATACTCGTATTATTGGAATAAATTTATTATTATTATTGGAATTAATGGATTTATTGTTGGAATAAATGGAATATATTTTAACTAATAATAACTATAAGTAATATAGATCTAACATATATATATTTGTTATATTGCACTGGAAAATTTGAATATCGTGGACATGATTATCAGTTTATCACAAAATGAATGTACCTAAGTTCTATTTTAAAATAATGTACCAGTTGGATAATAATATTTTTTATCCCTTAGTTATTTTGATGAAAGTAATGTAATGAAATATAACACACGAAGAAGATTATAATATATTAGTATATATCTTATACAAACTAGAACAAATTTATCTATCTATACTAGAACAAAATGTGTACTATGTGTAGTATACATACAATGTGTAGTATACAATGTGTAGTATACATTGTGTAGTATACATTGTGTAGTATACATTGTGTAGTATACATTGTGTAGTATACATGACTGTGTATTGAGTATATGTAGACTGTATAGTGAACGTTACATAAATAGAGTAACTATAGTATACAAATACAAGAATAATATACAGTATATACAATTATACATACATATATGATATACTGGATGATATATATATAGAATATATAGAGTATATACAATTATACATACATATATGATATACTGGATGTATATATACAGTATATACACACATGTATACAGTATACACACACAGTGTTTCAAAATATTGAAATTTATTCCTGCTTGTTTAAAACGTCTTCGAATTCTTTCATCTTATTTAATAATAATGAATAAAATGTCCGCAAAGTTCATTAAGGGTAAGTTACGAATTATCGGACAGTTCCACATTTTCGATCATAAGAAAAGAATTAAGTAATAATTAAAATAATGAGTTAAAATATAAAATTATATATTCTCGTTTCCTATGACCGAAGATGTGGAACTGTCCTATAATTCGAAACTTACTTTAAGTGAAAGATAGTAATTAATAATAATTTCTCCTCGTCAATGTTTATTTATTTCATTATTATTTAGTTACTGCCTTCGTAAGTAGGAGATAAGGTGATATAACAAAGATAAGATAACGGTTATTATTACAGGGAAGAATATACGTTAATAGAATTAAGCTATTTATTCTATTATAGGTAGTAATTAATTCTATAATATGTTTTTATTTGCTAACTCACTTTCTATCCAAAGGACGCACTCTAACGGCTACTTTTATTCTAGACGTTCTATCCCCCACCATTTCTATCACTTATCCACCATATCCACAGTTTGAATGTCACTGCCCAGTAGAGGGCGTTCTAGCACTGGTGTGGTGGCACTGACCCTCTCATGCGACTGTCACAAGGCAACTGAGGGTATCAACGTGAGGGCATTAACAATATAAACATTGTGGTGACAATCGACTGTGACGTCATCAAGAAAACATCTTAAATAAAGGCAAAATGAATAACAGAATAAATCTATTACGGTTTCAATATTGAGATATTAATTATTAAACTGTTGATATAATTCAACACACTTCATATAGTTTCAAATTAGTTTTAGAGTGTTGCCGTGATGACGTCACATACACAAAATGTCTCTATTGGCGTTACCGTACCTATTCACGCGGGCATCGAGTCGTAGTTTTACCGCCAATCTGACGAGAAAAGGAAGGAATTAATTCACGAAGCTGTCGAGGGGAAATTAATAGGTTGTGTTTTATCATGTAGATAATGAGCCAAAGAAAATAAACTAACATTGAATGAAATACACACAAACAAATATGTTAGAATAGATTAAATATCGGGCTGTATCTTGTATCGAAATAGTTACGGTAATAGAAAATGTAGGAGATTTCAATAGGAAACATAGGGTAAGTTACGAATTGTCGGTCGGTTTCACATCTTCTGTCATATAAGAAAACAATATACCTATTAAGATTAGAATTAAATAATAATTATTATATGTATAGCTATTTCTAATATGATATGACCGAAGATGTAAAACCGACCGATAAGTTGCAACTTACCTTAACTGTAAGTTTCTAGATTATTTGAATGTTTAGAAATCTTATTTATTTTCATGGTCAGTATTCAAAATATTCACTCTAGTCCGCATTCTTTATATTTTCCAATGGGAAATAGTTTAATAGACATTGAAACAACACCAGTAATTAGTCTAGGGTTGAGACAATATGCGTTTAAAATCATAGATCCCGAAAATATTATAGACGGATTGAATTAAAGACTATTTAATCGTTCTAAACCAGCGATATGTAGTATTCGATACCATTTCCATTTGTTTCGTCTATGATATTCTCAAGATCTATGATTTTAAATGCATATTGTCACATCCCTAGTAATTAGATATCACCCTGTATAGTATTTAACACTGTGTTTTTGTGTGTTGGCTGCAGTAAAAATGTCGTTCATTAACAATTAACTGATATTATGTTACAACCTAGAAACAATTCGGATAACGGAAATATGAATAACTGTGAAATAACAAACCCGGTTAACAAAAGGAAATACGGATAATGTTAAAAATAAATTAATTCCATAGATACTTCCATTAAATTAAAAGTAAATAATAATTATTCTAACTGTTTTAGATGGATTATATTTCACTGATAAATTCTTGCTGTCAGTCATTTTTGGAGGGTAATAAACTAGTATTCTATTATTTATATTACTGAATGGCGTTTTGAGGTGCATAGCAAAAAAAAGTGCAATTAATGTTACGTTAGTATTAGGGGAGAACCGGTAACATTCGGACACTTTTTGGGAAAAATGAATAATTCATAAACTAATTCGAATGTAACTATATAAAGATTTCTGTATGTAGATAAATCATTTTACTTCAATTATATTAAGACTGTTTTACAGTTTAAAACTTCATTCGAAAGTTATAAGACAAAATGTAAGAGTGATTAAAGTGTCCGAATGCTCTTTCCTAGAGGGAGACTTCGGACAAGCTGTGAGGAAGATTCGGACATCATAAAAACGGTTAAAATATTGGAAATTTGGGTGATTAAACGATAGGGTTGAATTTGGATTTACTTTAATTGAAATAAACCATAATGACTTGTTATTCACAGTAATAATTCATCGTAATTGAAATTTTATCGTAATAATATTATTGTAATGATTGAACATTTTCTCCAACAAGATATAGATAGCCCATGAGTAATCACTGTGAAATTATCCTTATATTTAGTAGCTATAAATCAAAAGCAAATTGTATAACTATTGCCTTTTACTTTGGGTATAACTGTTTCATTTTTTTTGGAATTCACCAAAATTAGTAAATTACATCATGAATATTTCATCGAATGTTTAAAGTATAGTCCATAAGTGTATATCTTTCTTCTACACCTCCAATTTCAGCAGCTTTTCTGACAGATTAACCTTCTTGGAATTCATGAAATGTTTTTTGAAAACCTTCTTCAATACGACCTTTATCAGTTTTCCTTTTATAATGAAAAAGCATGAATACGATCGCCAAACTGTCAAATAAAGACACTAATATTAAAAGTTGCAACTAATCTTATAAACGAATGCTATTTCAATTAAAATAATTGACTTCAAGTTCAGAATGTCCTTTTTCATAAGAATTACTTCAATAAATTGTAATGGTGGACTGAATCGGATACAAAGGGAAGGTTCGGACACCGTCCGAACCAACCTCAACAAAAGTGTCCGATTCATACCAAATGACACTTCAAAATTAAAATCATCACCATTTTTCTAATTTCATTTGTATTATTTTTTTAACATAACAAACATAACATAAAATATTTATATAATTCATATACCTTTGAGATAGAGAATCAGTTTCATATTCAAATAGTCCACACACGATCTAATTGAATCACGAAAAATTACATCGATATTGAAGAAAACAGTAAATTACCCCTCTGGGGCGAAATACTACATCTCCTCATTGGATCTTTCAAATAGCTGACGGTTAACACGTCGCACACATTCAGTGTCAATAAGCGGATGTTCCAACAATTATAAACATGTTTAAATGGGTTGTCCGAACCATCCCTCTGTTCGAATGCTCCCGGTTCTCCCTTATAAATTTTATGAGGGTTTTGAAGATAAGATTTTTCATTAGTGCTTCTGTTGTTTGAAGCAAATGTTAGTTAAAGGTCCTCTAGCTCTAGGCTCCGCGAAAAAGAGTGAGTTTATTACATAATATTAAAGAACAAAGATCTAGCATCATTAATCTGCAAATAGCATAAAATTCAATTCTGTTTATATTTTTCAATATGCTTTTAAATATTTTTAATACTCTTTGTTTAACAATTGTGCGAAACACTAATCTGACGATGAAGAAAGAGATTGTACACTCTTAAACAAATAAGCCATGTTCAGCCCTAGTTTTAGATCTCAATTGTTTCCTGAAGTATAAAAACATTTTTATAATAAGTTTATCTAAATTTGAACCTTTACAAGAATACTTAATATTGATTTTATGATACGTACTATAGTTGACATTGTCACATTCGTAACAAATGATGTACATTCTTTCTCTTCAGATTTTAAAATTAGAAAGTCGGAAGTAGAACGGGTATTGTAGAGTTTCGATTATAAAAATCTTGAAAACCAAATAAAATTAAAAAAAATATTGTATCAAATAGCATGAAATTTACAGCAAAATGAGGAAGAACAATAGCTTCGTTGTATGATTAAAGTAATAAACCATTTTGATAGGAGTGGACGAAATTTTCAGGGGTAAAATTGAGCTGTAGGCCCGCCTCTCGAATTTTTATATTTTGATAATTATTATAAGGAAAAGGAGGCATTATAAGACTTTTTCTTTTATCTCACAAACGCTTTGTTTTCGAGATATAGCGTAATTAATTTTTCAGTAATCGTGTGCTAACTAATGGTAGCTAAACTTCCAAGTCATAGACCATTGAATCGATGTTCTGTGGTCCAGTTACTTTAGTTTCCGCGCTTTAGATTATAATGCCATTGCGCTAAATTGGTAAATTGTGATCTCCGTCAGGTAATTTTACCTGACGTATTTTTACGTATCCTCTAAGGCTAAGTAGCTTATTCAAATAACATTTTCACCGATTCTCTTTTCAGAAGACTATCTTCAAATTTTCTTTCTCTTGATTGATGTCAGTGTGTGACTGCGTCGCAGCGACCAGCGTCTGCGTGCATTCATTGGGCCCAGGCAGAGATGGGCGGGATTGTACTTCCCAAGTACCAAGTAAAAGTACTAATGGTGCGTTCCCGTGATGAAGAACTCGAAGGACGTCCCTCAATTCTACTAGAACAAACCGTTCTTGTGATGAAGAACGTTCGTCAAGTTCGTGGAACTCGACGACACGGTAGGTAGTACGTCGAGCTGTCCCTCTTGGCAGCCGTGACGTCACAAACGTAAACAAACAAACGAAAAGGGCGGGAGAAAAACCTGTTCTTATTTGTAAATTAATAAAATTCATAATTGACATAATATTACATGTTTTGAGATTAATTGATAATTAATTAATCCAACCAAACCAAATTATTGATTGTTAATATCCCTAATTAATTAGTGATATTAATTCCTAAACCACGGAATCGTTCACATTGAAGTGGTTGCACGGGAACGCTAACCGAGGGCGAGGGACCGTACTTCGTACCTTGAAGGAACGTTCTTCGAGTTCTTCAGCACGGGAACGCACCTTAAGTACCAAGTAAGTACTTCAAGTACTACTTGAAGTACTTTCTAGAAAGTACTTTGAATAATTACTTAGAAGTACTTTTTACAAGTACTTGTTACTTTCCAAGTAAAAAGTACCTTACAAAGTACATTTTTTTCCTTTATAATAAAATGACAGTCAAACTTACGAAGAAGTCGCTACAGTTGCTAGATGTTGCCGATTGGATTCAAGAGATTCTAATAGATTCGCTCTATAATTTCTGTGAAATTGAATCTTTTTCCCATCTATAAATGTTTTTTACAGCACCGTACACACTAACAAACTGGATAAAAACTGTTGGATTTTAGTGTTGTCAAGCAATAAAACCTAGAGTTTGAAGAGCCAGAAAAGGTCCAACATGTTGGAAAATTGTTTGCCAAACAGTAGACTCGAAACTAAGACATTATATAATTTTATGTGAAGATGATATTTTATATATTCTGAATTACAATCATGTACATGAGCTATAATGACCAATTGAAGTACAATGCCTATAATTAATTATGATACTTATATATCGCAACCAATATTTGCCAAACACGTACATTAAAAAGAGTCACTGTGATGATGTACTATTAGAGAAAAGTCACTGTGATGATGTACTATCAGAGAAAAGAGTCACTGTGATGATGTACTATCAGAGAAAAGAGTCACTGTGATGATGTACTACCAGAGAAAAGAGTCACTGTGATGATGTACTATCAGAGAAAAGAGTCATTGTGATGATGTACTACCAGAGAAAAGAGTCACTGTGATGATGTACTACCAGAGAAAAGAGTCACTGTGATGATGTACTACCAGAGAAAAGAGCCACTGTGATGATGTACTATCAGAGTTAACAGTATAAACTATTATTTTTTAAATTGCAATAGTAAAATGTACTTGGTACTTCTAAGTACTTTAAAAAGTACTTGGTACTTGTACTTTGAAAGTACTTTTTAATTTGAGTACTTGGGCAACTACTTCAAGTACATTCATTTACGAGTACTTGTACTTAGTACTTAAGTACTTTCGATGTACTTTTCGCCCATCTCTGGGCCCAGGCCATCTTTAGATCAGGCCGTACACCAGAGAATATCAGCTGATCAACTACTCCCAAACAAACCTAATAAACATCGCTAAATAACATGGACGGCGTCGTGTAGAGCTATTATTTTCGCACTATATTGTGTTCCGCTGTCATTGTTAGCTGTGGTGTTCTAAACTGTTAAATATTTACTTTAATAGGTATTTCCACATGTAACTTTGAAGTTTTATTCATTGAAATTTACATTTAATATAAGAATTACACTGAATTAGTGAATGGACTTTATGATTTCCAGCAGCTATCTGTAAATAGAGCCGTTATTGGGTACCTATTGGCTATTTCAATGATTACTGATTAGCCAGTCTGCAGAATGTGTCTCTTCTCCCGCAGAGATTTTAATTTGAGAGACAGTTACTCTCTGACTCTCAGTAGCAGATTCATAATCTCCCGCAGCTAAATTAATGGTAACATAGGAATTAATTCAAAATCTCCCGCAGCTAAATTAATGGTAATATAGGAATTAATTCAAGATCTCCCGCAGAGATCTCCAATTTCTAAAAATTTGATCAAAAACTCCCGCAGAGAGTCTTGGAAAAATGTTCCATATTCTGCAGACTGGCTGATTAGGTTAGGTACCTAATTCAATAGTTAGGTACCTAATTAAATAATTAGTTAGGTACCTAATTAAATAATTAGTTAGGTACCTAATTAAATAATTTGTTAGCTACTAAATAGTAAATTCAATAGATATGTCATAATTTAATAGTTTTTTTAGTTTGGTACCTAATTCAACAGTTAGTTAACTAATTCGATAGTTAGGTACCTACCTAATTCGATAGTTAGGTACCCCGTACGGTCGTACCTACCTAATTCAATAGTTAGTTAACTAATTAAATAGTTAGTTAACTAATTAAATAGTTAGTTAACTAATTAAATAATTAGTTAACTAATTAAATAGTTAGTTATCTAATTAAATAGTTAGTTATCTAATTAAATAGTTAGTTATCTAATTAAATAGTTAGTTATCTAATTAAATAGTTAGTTAACCAATTCAATAATCAATAGTTAGGTATTAAACCTGAACTGTACACTTTTAATCAACCACTTGTATACTGTTTAACTGTTACATAAATGTCTCGTGAATTTTTAAATATCTCGTGAATATATTTTATGGGTTGATAATTTTTTATTTAATCTAACAATCTTAATACAAATCAAAACTGATTATTTTAGCGGTAACTAAATGTACACTAAAAGCCCATTCATTGCACGATTGGGAAGGTCCTAAGTTAGTTTGCAAGCTAATTAATCAATTTATATGAAGAATTAGTCATCAAAATTGTACTGAATATATTCATACAGTACTTTATTCAACATTGCTTTGAAATTTTATTGGATTAGCTATAGCATCTACAACTCGATACTAATGATTTATATAAAGAAAACATGATGTGAAACGCAGCTATTCCATGTTATAAACTTATATATAGTGATTAATTCAGTTTGTTATGACTGAGTATATCAGCTGTTAAAAGTATAGACGCCAAGGTGTCCGGCTTGATGAACTATAGACAGCTTTGATTGGGCCCGGGCAACCCCTGAGGCTGGCGCCCCAGTCTGCAAGTTATGAAGTATCGACGGCGACTATTGAGGCCTGGAAATTAGTCTCCTGAATTATCCGGTGACAATATTCTAATCAATTCCTATGTTTACATGACACATGTAATTAGACTTAATTAGAGGAGAGAGTTTTGAGATATTTGGCCATTTAGGAGAGCCAGACTGTATTTCAATTTCATGGTAAATTCCACCGACTTGTCGGCCAGACTGATAAGAAGGCCTCGTCAGACCCAGGATTTTCCACAAAAAAGGGATTTGGGTGCAGCAAATAACATGGGAACATAGGAATTAAATAATAAATAGGACTTGGACAATGGGCGCACTCAGGCGCAGGATTAATCCACAAATCCTGCTGTACTTTTCAAACTGGCAAGTTGTCGGTGGAATTTTTCTCCATCAAAAATAATATTCTGGCAAAGTCAGTGGATTTTTAGCTATTTATTCCTAATTTCCTATGTTACCATTAATTTTCGGTTGAAAAAATAAAATAAAGGGTAAAATGTTGGTGGATCAGCCAAATTACTGGAAATTTATGGTGGATTTTTTAAGCTTTTTCAAAAAGTCAGTGGAATTTTGTGCACCAAATACAGACTGCCAGTCTGCAAAATATGGGACATTATTAGCATTTTCTGTGCAACCAATTCCTAATTTCCTCCTATGTTTACATGTATTTGAAATTCTTTGGAGACAAATTGCCCAAGTAAAATAGAATGGCTCATAAACTCTCCATTTGTCTCTCCAACTCTCTCTAAAAATAACCAATTTTCTCCAAAATTATCAAATTGTCATAAATTCTCTCCAAAATAACATTGTAGCACAGTAGCAGAGGAGAAAAATAGATATTTCTCGCCATTTACAATTGAAGGGCACAAAATAACTGTCACAAACTCGCCATTAAAATGGCGAGTTTGGACATGCTTTATTACCTGGCAAATTGCAAAATATCTGGAGACTGATTGTGCGTTCTTTGCAGAGTTGATGATACCCCTTAGGCTAAGGCTAACAGATGAATTTTAGAGACTAAATGCTGCTGATTAATTATACATTTCCCAATAATTTATTACTGTATTTTAAAGGTTTGCAACAACAGAGTAATTAATTCATCAGAAAAGACTACTTTTTCCAGAGTGGCCTGCATGTATCATGGATACCAATTAAAATAAAATAGTAATTTTAATATCATTTTTTCTTAGATGACCGAAGATGTGAAACTGACCGATAATTCGTTATTTACTCTATATCTTGGATACATCACACACGTTGTAATTTAAAGACCTCTGCTTTATGTCTATGAGAACACCTTTAAATCCAGTCTGCGACTCTGCAGAACCTGGTAAAGTGTTTGTAGAGGATTAGAGACCTCTTTTTCAAGTTATTCTGTTTGTAGCAAAATTAATGTAAATATTAAAATATAGGGATTAATTCAGAAGTGTTTGTAGGAAAATTGATGTAAACATAGGAAATAATTCAAAATTGTTCGGAGAGAATATCCCAAATATCTCCCATATTCTGCAGACTTCATTCAGACAGGCTTTAAATCTGGAGAATGGAGTGGATTTGGAGAAACCTGGATTTGAATGAAAAAATAATGAAATTCCTACATAAATATGGCATAATACCAGAGATTCGGAGAAAATGATTTGCCAATGCCGATTCGCCCAGTGGCCCACTGGCCCAGGAAACAGAAAATTGTTATTATTATTTTTTTTTTTTTCATATGAGCCCAGGAAACAGACACTTTCCTAAATACATTATTTAATATAATTTATAATTTTCCAGTCTTTTTTTATCTAACTAATTAATTTAATTTTAAATGTCAGTAATTATGATACCATTATATTTTATTATTATATTTGCATCATTTTTAAATGTTCCCAGCGGTCCACCAGCAAACAGAAAAAATCTCTTGAATGTTCTGGCTCTGCATGTTCAGAATTTAGTTGTCTCATCTGTATGATGTATCTCCAGTCTGCAGAATATGGGATATTTTTAACATTTTCTGTGCGAACAATCCTTAATTTCCTCCTATACTTACATGTATTTTTACTGAGAACAGAAGTCAAAATGGAGAATTTCTTGGAGAACACGAATCAACACCTTACCAGTTCCTGCAATCTTGATGTATCTAGATAATATAATTAATATTTAGGTAGGTATCTAATATTGATCTATAAAAAATATTCATTTTGGCCTATAACTTTTATAGTTTTATTAAACTTTACAAGTTAGTATTACCCACTCTGCATAATGTGTCTCTTGCCCTGCAGAGATTTTAATTTGAGAGAGAGTTACTCTCTGACTCTCAGCCAGTCTGTAAAAGATGCATGAAGTTGTAATTTTTATCCGGCGACTATTGAGGCTTTGAAATTAGTCTCCTATATTATCCGGTGACAATTTTCTTATTAATTTGTTAATTAACATGTTATTATTGTAGAGTATTTTAAGATTTTTGCCCATTTTGGAGAGAAATTTGAAAATATTTGGAGAGAAATTTCCCCAAAAATTAATATCTGGAGACTTATTGTGCATGCTTTGCAGACTGGACTCTCGACAGCAGATTCAGAATCTCCCGCAGCTAAATTAATGGTAACATATGACTTAATTCTAGATATCCTGCAGAGATCTAAAATTGAGCTCAGATTTGTGGCAGAGAGTCTTGGAAAAATGTTCCATATTTTGCAGACTGAGACTAATTTCCAGAGTGGTTTCAATTATTGATTATCTAATTTTATTTATATGTAGCTATAGTTAATCCATTCTCATCATAAATTCATAATAGTACCTTGCATAATTTTCTTACAGATTTAAATTTAAAAAATTGTTCAATAGCATAGCTATCTATAATATATTAGCTATAGAAATTACCTATCAGATAAGTCCAGATTCAAAACTACATTTACAGTCATACAATATGAACTTTTCTTCTAAAACTGGAGTAGACATTTGGTTGTTGAAGGAACTTGGAGTTCGATCTCTCATCAGCTGTTTGGAAGAATTACCCGGAACTAAAGATTTGATAATTGACAAATCTCTCATGAAATTATTAGACAGACTGGCTCAGGCTAGTACATTACGGTGAGTTTTAATATATAGGTTTTGAATCTCTTCATTCTGCTCAATATATATATAAATAAATAACTTGTCCTCATATCTTGATAATTTATTTGTTAGATTTTTTATTTATAGTGATATCTTTTCAGAAAGCACGATGTTGACAAAATCTTCCGTCTTGAGAGAATACCTCCCCATGCTGTCTGCAATCAGAGAGTCTACCTCACTCGCTCTTGTCCTGAGGTGCTCAAAGTCATACTAGAGCACGTCAGTCACCAACAACAACAGGAACACAAACTCTCGTGAGGCAACTGTTTTATGAATAAATTACTTAAGCTCTAGGGTAAGTTCCGAATTATTGGTCAGTTCCACACAGGGCTGTGGAGTCGGAGTTAAAGCTTTTTTTGGTGGAGTTGGAGTTAGGAGTCGAAAATTTGTACAGACTTCGACTCCAAGCTATAGATACAAGTCACAAAAATTTAGATCCATTTTATTTAATGTTCATCATGTTAAAAGTTAAATATCTCATAAGAACTAATAATTGCTCATATATATGAATTAAATCAATATTTAAAGTCTAAACATTCAAATGACTCTATATTGCTTATAAAAATACTGTAAAACTGTTTGTTGGAGTCGGAGTCGAGGAGTCAGTGAAATTCTTTATAAAGGAGTCGGGAGTCGATAAATTCAAAATAAAGGAGTCGGAGTTGAACAGTTTATGTACCGACTCCGCAGCCCTGGTTCCACATCTTCGGTCAGAGAAAGTAAAGATAAAAGACCTGAATTAACAAAGAAAGAAAAACATCTGTAGTAGTGATGGGACGATACCAAGATTTTTAACGATTCCGATTCTATCCAAATGTAATGATTCCCAATACCTGATTATATTTTTATTGGGGTAGATATTTAGCTACCTAATTGTACCTTACCAAGTACCATATTAAATATTCAATATATTAATAATTCCATAAGTTAATTTTTACTGAGTAGTGTTTACAAGTAGGCTGAAACTTATATGGTAAAGCCATGTAAGTTTTATTGAAACTGTTTCAACACATTAGTTTTCATTTTATTGAGTAATCATTACAAGTCCTCTCCAGGCTCCAGAAAAAAAATGAGTTTATTAAATAATATTGCAGAACTGAGGTCTAGGATCATTAATCTACAAACCGCTTAAAATTAAGTTAAGTATGTATTATTCTATATGCTCTTAAAGTTTTTTTTATATTTTCTTAGTGCAACAATTGTACGAAACACCAATCTGACGCTGAAGAAAGTGATTGTACACTCTTTGTTTCGATTTCCAATTTGAATTTTATGAACAAAAGATGCCTGTTTCGTCTTTATTTAAGATTTATATTGGTTTCCTGAAGTATAAAAACGTTTCTATAATTAGTTTCTCCAATTTTGTACCTCCACTGTAATATTTAAAAGTGAATTGATGTCAAAACAAACGGTGTAGCTACTTCTTTTTCTTCTGACTGAAAATTAGAAAGTCGGAAGTAAAATTTGTTTTGTAATGTTTTGATTATAAAAAAATTTTAAAACCATATACAATTAGCTATAAATATCCCTTCAAATTTCATGGGATTTGCAGCAAAATTATTAAAAGCATTAGCCTCATTGATTTATATCATAAAAAAATGCTTGGAGGAGACCCCTTAACTTTAATGTAAATAATATTAAATAAAAACCTAGATTATGTTAATAGTTAGACTATTGGGAGTCTGGAATATATTTAATTTAATTGAAAATACAGTAAAAGATATTATTTAGCTACTTACTAACTTATTAGGAAGTATTACATACACTATAATTTAAGTTTTACAGGACATATATTCGTATTACCATGTTGCATGTAATACACAAATAATCGTTTTAGGTATCGGAATCGCCCTAAATTTTGGTACTCCGATTCCGATACCTTGAAAAACACCAATTCTCCGATTATTCCGATACAATTGCGATTAATCGTCCCATCACTAATCTGTAGATCATTTCTAAAAACCACTTTAGATAATTGATCAATTATTTAATTGTAGGAGTGGTTTAATTGGATGAGTTGTTTAATTGGATGAGTTGTTTAATTGGATGAGTTGTTTAATTCAATTAGTAAATTTAGTCCATTGATAAGTTTCCTGCTTAAATCATCGAACAAAATATGGTAGCTATCTATGACTCTGAAATACTCAACTTCCAATTAGCTATTGTTCAAATATTGAGATTATCTTTACTTCCTCCCTTCAGTCATAAAAAAATCTTATGACCAAAGATGTGAATCTGACTGATAAATCGGTACCTACATAGCAACACTATATTCAGTAATTCTAGTCTCTAATGGTTAACGTTTATTATTCTTTCAGAAAAGTGCAGTTGGTTTGTGTTCCTCGTGTTACTCAAGCAGCCAGATCTTTAATTGAAGAAGAAGGCTTTGGTGGAAATGGTCTGGTGTCTCTCATATCTTTCAACCCTGGTTTTGTGCCCATTGATGATGATTTACTCACATATGAAATGCCTACCTTCTTCAAGTAAATAAAAGAAGTTTATTATTTTCATATACGAAAATAGTTTCATTAATTTTCATCTAGTTGTTTGAAATATTCATTGTATTCTAAGAGTTAGGTGATGTTTCCAATAACGTTTTTCTATTTTTTGTGTAACTAACTCTTAATCATCCACATTAACAGAGAGGCTTATGTGGATGGCGACTTCAGTTCCTGTGTGGGTATTGGTCACGGTCTCTCAGTATTTCAAAGTCTGTACGGCCCTCCTATGAAGACATTTGCTTATGGTAAAGGTGCTAATGCTGTGATGAAAGCTGCTCACCTCTTCACTAATTATCAAAGGAATGAGTCTACCAAATCACAGGTGAATGTCTTATCCACGAAGATGTATTATACCTCTCTAATTCACTTAAGTATTAATTTCAAATTTTGTTTTTTCTTCATATCTCAATTAAAGTATCATACTGTTTGTTTATATATAGCTAGTAGCTGATGCCTATTTCAAATTTGTTTCAGAAATGTTCCATTGGTCAGTTGTTTGTGTTTGATCGTGACGCGGATTACGTCACACCATTACTTACACAACTCACTTACGAAGGATCGATAGATGAGCACTTTAACATCATGGTAGGTAACTAACACCAATTCTGTTAGGTAAAACCATTTATTGAAACTGTAGTAGCTTGCTACATATTATATTAATTCAAATAGTCAATTTCCTGACATTTTTTTTACAGAAATCTAGATTACTGTTTTATGAACCATTCCTATTTAAAGTTTCTGTTGTTTTCAGGCCGGTGTTGTAGATTTACCTGAGACAGTGACCTCTGGTGACGGGGATAAGAAAATACCTTCCAAAATGATGCTGCAGTCTAGAGATGCAGTCTATGAGAGCATTAGACACAAACACTTTGCAGGTAAGAGTTAGGTACTTCTTGCCATCTTATTTTACAATAGGTATACTTTTCTAACTTCATCAATACTGTAACGATTTTCTTTATTTTAGTTTTCACATAGCTACATAAGTAGATAAATATTTTTATTTGTCTAGGCTCTAGATTCTTGACAGATTTTTTTAAAATCTGATTCTTATTTTTCTCAAAAATTGACTCATAGTGATCAAGATGTTTGGACTTTGAAGGGGTTCTACTTTCTACATTTTTATATCAAATTTTATTTAATAGCTAACTATTAAGTGTTCATTCAAATGAATTTATTTGTTTGAAAAGCTATCCTAGAGTTTATTGGTTAGAATCCATTCCATTTTTTAACAGAGCTATGAATGAAAGACGAAAAAAACTTTAGTTATTATCTATTTCAAAGTTTCAACAGATCTATTTTATTTTCCGGTAGGAGTTGCCGGACAGCTCGTTAGGAGTACTAAAGACATTCAGGAAAAGAAGGAATCTTCCAAGCACATGAATGCTGCTCAAATGAAAGAATTTGTAGCGACAGAGCTGAAGGAAATACAAACCAGACAAGGGAGCATCTCAATTCACCTATCAATATGCGAGGCAATCACCAATGCCACTCGGCGTGACTTTGACATGCAACTAACAACTGAACACGGACTTGTCACCGGTGCGACATCTCTAACAGACGCAAAGAGTTATTTCAATGAGATCTGTGCTAGACAGCTCTCCTTTGCCTCCATCACTAGACTACTCTGTCTCATGTCTCTCACGCAAAGTTCTGGCCTCAGCTCTAAAGACTTTGAAACACTATCCACAGCGCTAGTTAACGCATGCGGCTACAAACACCTCGTAACTCTTTTTGACCTCCGTCAAGCGGGTCTTCTGATCACCAGTGACGGCTTGACTACTGATAACATGGCTGCCTCTTCTGCTATGAAAGGTCTGAGGCAAGCCGCCTCCAATCTCATGAGTAGGGACACTGCCGGCAAATGGCGCTCTGCGGTTCGTTCACTAAAACTCATTCCAGACCCGGAAGAGGTTATCGACCTTCACAATCCAAACCATTTGAGTTTTGTCTTCAATGGCGCCTACACTCCAGTTATTCCTCAAGTAGTTAATCTACTTCTCACCAAAGGTATCAACTCCATTGCCGAGGGCATCAAATACCTACCAGGTAGTCTGTACATCAATGGCTGGGAGGAGGAGGAGTCAAATCAGTTAGCCCCGCCCCCTGTAATTCTGGTTATCATTTTAGGAGGAGTTACTTTTGCTGAAATAGCCGCCTTTAGATTACTTGGTCTTAAGACAGGTAATAGATTCATTATCGCTTCTACTGGTACAACCACTGGTAATAAAATGATTAACGGAATTGTTAGCAATGGCTATTTGTGATTTTATTCATTTGTTTCTACTTATATTTTGTTACTTTTTTATTTTATTTAAGAAAAGAAATAAAGATATCTTTATATTTACACTAATGTCATTATCCTGTCGGTGATAGATTACCTTTTCTTTGCAATGTTCCTATTCTTTATGTTAAAGATGATATCCTCTCTAAGATTTCCATCAAAGTTACTTATTTTAGTAGATAACTAAACTTTATTATAAGTGGAAACCTTGAGTGTCTTCATCAGAATCAAATACAGAAAATTTGAGTTTGAAATCAAATTTTAAAACAATTTTTTACCGATAGAAGCAAGATGTACAATTATCTTATATAATATTTTTTATTACATTATAATATTTAAATTACATCATAATATTTATTACATTACACTTTACTATTTAAACTATCAATTAAAGAAATTAACATATCCTTCACTGTATCTAGTTTTTTTTTAAATTTTTTACACTACTACTCAGCCATGAATAAAATGATACATTTTTAATTAATATTTTATCCAAAAAGACGACAAAGAATAAATACTTTATTTAAGGAGATTTGTGTCGGACATAATATTTTAATAATAACACTTTGAAATATTTACTCCAGAAATTGCGTTTGGTCTAGAAGGTAGGTACGATTTTTTCCTCTGTGGTTCCCTGGAAAATTCCTACACAGAATAAAAGCCCACAAGGTAAAGAGCCGACACAGAATACTACCCACAAAGAAAAAAACCCATAGGTTACGAATACAAGCCCACAAAGAATAATATACACAAGGGAAAAAACATAGTTATAAAAACCAACAAGGGAAAAAACCAATACGTATAAAAGCCCAAAATGAATAATACCCACAAGGAAAAAAAACCCATAGGTATAGAAGCTCACAAAGAATAATAACCACAAGGAAAAAAACTCATTGATAAAAAAGTTCACAAAGAATAATATACACAAGGGATAAACCTATAGGTATAAAAAAAAACGCAATAAAGGTGAAACTTAAATTATGATAATATAATTTATAAAAAGTCTCGAAAGATTCGTTCTCGTGTTTGTGGTAGGTTCTATTTCAAGGAATTAATTAATTTTGACTCATACTATTTTCTAGGTTATTCTTATATATAATCTTTTTGGTGAATATATTATTGAATATTCTAATATAATTACAAACATAAAAATTTCTTACAAATGTTATAAATTATCCATAAAGTTACGCTTTAGAAATAATAACATAATATAAGTGAATTCAATACATTTACTTGTTATTGTTTCCAATAGCAACACAAACAAATATATAAATTATAGATTAGAATAAACAGTTCAATACATCGACGTAGAAAATTAGAACAGCAACTTCTTAAGTTCACTTTGTTGACATTAATGCGAAGTCAATGGAACAGAGTTCATCTTATCAATAAAAGAAATATTTTATTCATAAGCTACACTTTCTGCGGTAAGTTGGATCATTTTTTTTGTTTTATTAATCTATTTTTGTATAAATATATTATGTCACTGGAAAAATCTTCAGTTCTACTTCCTTGTGTATTTAATTTATTTATCAGTTACTTTAATGGAAAGCTTTACTCTATAAACTAACTGAAAACATCTCGTAAATTTAAATCAATTGGAAGAGTTATTTTACTTCAATGAACTGTTTATTTTCAGTTGTAATAGACATGTAATGTAAAGTGAGCGTCATTCCAACTTAGCTTGTCAGCGGAATATTCCAATGTTATTCGTACGGGGTTAAAAATGAGGTTCATTATCATCTGCACAGAGAGAAAAAAGTACAACCCATGTGGGTCATATCTATGGGTCATCAATTTATACTTTGAATCAATTTGTTATGTGAGTTGGTTGGACTTTATTCATGTTTTACGTGTGCTAAAACAACTATGATGCGGTGTGTCACCAAGTTAATACAATTAATTTTAGGGATTCAATCAACTTACTATGAGAGTTAAGAGTTACTTTTTTGAGTATTTCAACGTATGTTGAAAAAAACTATGACAGAGTGTATTGTAGTAACTCACAAAGACTGTTAATTCATTATATCTGGTGTGTAAAATAACTTACTATGAGAGTTGACGCTTCTTTTTTTAAGGTTAGGAGTGAGTCAAAACGACTGTTTTTTTAATCAACGTCAATTTAACTCATTTTAAGTAGTACCTGCAACTCACCACGTAGGTAGGTATAGGGACAAAATCAAGTCAAAACAAATTAAATTTGATTCAACTAATCCTTTCTCTGTGTGGGTATAGCTAACGATTGACATAATCTTGGAGAATTTAAATTCGATATTTGAATACCTAGTATACAACTTCATTCATTGCTGTAAAGTTCATTGAAATTAAAAAATTATGATACCTTTAAGACGTCAGTGGTCCCACAGAGAAAAGTTTAGTTGAATCAAATTTGATTTGTTTTGACTCGTATGTAAGGTTTATTTTTGCTCCTACCTACGTGGTGAGTTGCAGGTACTACTTAAAATGAGTTAAATTGACGTAGATTAAAAAACAGTCGTTTTGACTCACTCCTAAACTTAAAAAAAGAAGCATCAACTCTCATAGTAAGTTATTTTACGCACCAGATACATTGAATTAACAGTCTTTGTGAGTTACTACAATACACTCTGTCATAGTTTTTTTCAACATACGTTGAAATACTAAAAAAAGTAACTTTTAACTCTCATAGTAAGTTGATTCAATCCATATAATGAATTGAATTAACTAATGTTTGATAATACACCACGTCGTAAAATCCAACTAACTCACATACTAAATTGATTCAAGGCATAAATTGATGACCCATTAGATATCACTCATATGGGTTGAATTTTTTTCTCTCTGTGCATTTTCACGTTTCTTTGGTCGTTGTGTGGTGCTTTATCTCGTCTCTTTAGAGCAATGCATAACGAAAGTTCTCAAAACACACACAGAAAACCTCTTAAATAATCATAACTTTTTATTTCAATAAAATATACAGCAATGAAGGCGGTTTGATAATAGCTATCCAAATATCGAGTTAAAATCCTTCAAGATTAAGTAAATAACTGTAAATTGTTAGCTATATATACAGATGTTAATGAACCTTATTATTATCCCGTACAAATAACATAAATATATATATATATATATATTAACATTTAGTAATATTTCAACACTATTTCCGCAAATAATGTGTAAAAAACTTACCAAATGTTAAGATTTTGTATATTAATGTTTTTCTTTAGCAATCTAAGGAGTAGAAAATGGAAATGTAACTACTAAATATTTCTACTGAATTTTAGCGATCATAAATCGTGATATGGAAACAAATAAACTAGACCTTAGTAATGTACTGCAAAACATGGTCTTTGAAAAACTTTTCCGAATAAATATAGCTTATGAATAGAAAAAATAATCAAGTCATATTTCTTAGTAGAATAGAAAGTCAGTTTCTGATTTCGATTCACTTAGAAACAATTCAATGTTTAATAATTTATATTAGTCGCTATTTCTAAAATTTGAGTGTTTCTTTCATTCCAGTTAAGAAAGATGCTGCATCAGATTGCCAGAATATTGAGATTTTTTGGGATGTTGCCGTACATAATCAAAGATGAAAATACGATTGTGCAAGAACACGAGTCACACGACACTATCGTTATTAGGCCCCTGCTCAGTAAAAGATACCTTCTGCTCTCCCTTGCTCTGCTAATATTAGGCACATTTCCTAGACCTGTTTTTCTATTTCTGGAAGCATATCGTGATGTCGAGGATGAAGATTCAGATTTTGTTGTCTTTGGCTCATATTTTTTATATTACATTGCTGCTGTCGCGGACATCTCCCAAACAATGGCTTTCCTCTTCAACAGCAAGAAGATAGCGAAACTATTTGGCCTCTCAATAAATTATGCACGATCTAATAAAGTAAAAATAAGGTTTGGTACAGTCATTTTGAATTCTGTACTACTTCTATTGACCTTCTGGTTAGTTAGCTTGGGAGCATCTTTGTTTAAATTATTCAGAGGTCGCAAGAATCGTATAATAGGTAGGATGATCTTTATATTTTCTTCTAGTTACTTGGCAATAGCGTACATTGCTGCTTTGGTTTCGTTTTATGCCTTCAACATATTTCTTAAAAATAGTTTTAGGAAATCGGCTAAAAACTTCTCAGTGGCTTTGGTTAGTTTACCTTTTAACTCCAAAAAGGTAAAGCAGAGAATTAGAGAAGTGGTCGACCGGTTCGAGTGCGATTTGATTTGGATTAACTACCTTAAAACTTTGATGATGGATGGCTACAACACCTTCCTCATGATTTCGTTTGCACGAATATTCTTGCTTCTCATCTTCATAATTTTCTTTGCAATTCATTCAGTTATTCTTGGAGAGGCTTTGTATGAATTAAAAGAAAATTTAAAAGGTATGATCTCTGAATTAGTGTACTTGTTCATGATTAATGTGCCGGCTGATCACATAAGTGATACGGTAAGAAATTATTGATCAATTATAGTTCTTATATTATATTAGTATTGTATGCAATGATATATAATTCAATCATATAAATTAGATGGCTGTAACTGAATCAGGTATTTTCTTTATGAAAAATATCAAATCGAAAATTAGTTGAAAATTTATATGATTGCACACGATATTTTCAACTACTGAATTAATAATAGTACCATGAATAAACTGTACACAATTTGAGATTACTAATTTCTATTTTTTATGTTGAAGATCCAACGCAGTTCACAAAAGTTACGTAGAGCCATTCTTCGATCACCCATTATTTTACCTCCAAACGTGAGTTCCTTTTTTGCAAATATTAAACTTTAATTTCCACATCTTTATTTCACATCAAATTGTGCTCAATGAAAAAGTTCACATTATCAGATTTTTGCAAAAAATAAGTTCGTTATATTTTAGTCTACGATGAAAATAAATTTCAGCAATTTTCTTCGATGTTCTCTTAAAGAAAACTGCAACATTCTTTATGGGAAGACTCATCTATATTTGATCTTTACATAGTAAATTAGTTGTATTTCGTGTAACAGGAGTTCTACCAGTGCAAATCCTCTATAATGAAGTCATGTGTAGTGAACCATCCTGATTTTTAGAGTTCCGAGAAATAAAATTCCCTGTATAATAAATTCATTTCATAAAGAAAGAAAATATTTTCTATAGTCTGCCATGAAAAGACCAGTTTTCTATTCATCTCCCATATTCTCTATTGTAGAGTAAACTCTCTATAGTGAATTAGTTGATGTTCACTATAGAGGAGTTCTACTGAATCACGAAAATCCCGGTAAATTGTAGACTAATTTTATTAATTGCAGTAATTGATAACTCTAATGTTAATAATAGGCCTAATAATAAATTTAATATAATTTTCAGGTTGAAGGGGCCGTATCGAAATATGAGCAAAAGTTCACTTTGACGGTTTATTCTTTTATCAATTTAGGAAAGTCCGCCATATTTACCGTAAGTAGAAAAAGTCACATTAACATTCAGTAGCAACGGAAAGTGGGTGTTATGACTTGTACCATAAACAAGATATATTAACATAGAAGGTATGGTACGCCTTGATACGAGTTCTAAATTCGTTTTTGCGCATAAAAATACGCACACACGAACACACTTATGTGACCCTGCAATATTAAATTGCATACTCTATTACAATATACAGCGGATTATATACTCTTTTCATTGCGTTCTTATATACAAATAACTATTTAATATACTATATACTTTATAGCGTATGTAATCTAATATTGCATTGCAGGGTCCCTGAAGTTCGTTCGTATTTCACAATAAAACTTTAATTCATCTTGGTATGAAGCTGCGCTATACTCTACCTTGTAGTTGCTAATAAGTGATTGGTTGCTAAAAGGTCAGATTGGTTCACCCACTTCCCGATTACTGTAATTGAGTGGTTGCTTTAGATGTCATTTATTTGTTCTCATTTATAAAAAATAACTGCTGCAAATTTTTTCAACACAGGTTATTGGAGTGGCTTTTTCGTACGTAGTTATTTGTCTACAGTTCAGGAACACTGATATAGACGACAGAGTCACCACTGATATTGACGACTATTAGTCACCACTGAAATAGACAACGACTAGTCACCACTGATATAATCATATAGACTTCTATTAGTCACCACTGATGTAGACGACTATTAGTCACCACTGATATAGACGACTATTAGTCACCACTGAAATAGACGACGACTAGTCACCACTGATATAATCATATAGACTTCTATTAGTCACCACTGATGTAGACAAATATTAGTCACCACTGATATAGATAGAATACAGTCACCACTGATATAGATAGAATCACCACGGCAACAGTTTATAAAATTTTACGTTCTTCAATTGTTTTAAATATGATTTTAGTGCTGGTGTTATGACGTCACGCACACAATGGACTTCCCTTGTCCTTACTACATTTCAATTCCAAGATGGCAGCACGAATATATTTTGAAACAGAAATTTGCGAGAATGGTGTATCTTTTTGTAGTATAATATCAGATATTATTTAGCAATCTTCACAATAGTGCACTGTAATTAATTTCTTTAGCCAGTAAATATATTAGAACTGTTTCTCTGTCAAACCTATCTGTAATTACTAATAAATGTCGTAAACTTTAAATTATATATTTACCAATTAATGTTAATTAAATAATCATCCATTAGTAGTTTTTAATTATTGCTTTTAATGAAAAGTATGCTTAACGCTTTTCAAGAGTTGTTATAATTAATAAAATATATTTAAATGAATGAATGTTTTTTGCAATTACTGAGGGTAGCTACTATCGTTGACGACAAAATTAGAAATTAAATTCTAGGGACTGGAAGAAGTCAGAAAGGAAAGTCGCTCCATGAACTAAGTCACCTACCACCAGTCGGTGAAAAGCTCTTGAATGCAGAAAAGCTACTCTGTGAATAGTCACTTATGAAGTAAATGAAGCCTACGAGTCTACCAACACAAAATCTAAGACCTCGTAGTTGAAGAGCATAACCCTAGCGCTATCCTCTAAAACTACAAGTAGTGTTAAAAAAATGATAAACATGGTAAAAATAAGAAAAAAAAATCATAATCTAAAATAACAGTTTAGGATTAAAAAGGGAATAATAAAACGATTCATATTTCAATAATTTATATTAGACATGGTAGAAAATACACATAAGGCTCAAGGAATGAACACTATTATCACATAGGAAACCCTCCACAAACAAAAAACACTTATTAAGTACCTAACTGAGAAAACTGTAGTTTATTTATTATTAAAACATACAGGGCTTTCCTGAGCATTCCTTTCTCTACGGATGACAAGTTATTAGTTTATGGAATTATTATTATAATCTCTGATTAAATATTCTTTAATTATCTGCATTATTCAATGAGTGATAAACTTGAATTGTTTTCCATTAAAATTTTACTAGATTTGTACAACTGAAAATGGTAGACACCGTCAAAGAACATGCAATAGCTAGAAAAATAAATAGCTACTAGAAAGAGACCTGCTCAACATTCTATCTATCACTATTTTAATGAAGCATTTTGGCTGAAAACTTTGATCATTTATTGGTAAAATTAAACCATTCGATAGCTTAGTATTTGAACAACGGCCGTGGGTTAAAAAAGGCCCAATAGGTGAGTAACTACTCAGTTACTCAGCCTTTATACCTACCTAACATTTACTCACTAACAACATAGGATAATTTGTACAGTCCCCTTGAGAATGAGATCACAAGTCAGAACTTGAATAATTTATTATGCTTCTAGGACACAATGTCTAAGAATTTACTGATTAAACACAGGAAGATTCTTTAGACAACCTAGGTAGAGGAATTCTATTTAATTAAGTAAAAAGGAATAAAGTATGATTTAGTTAGACACAAAGTCTTTCATGAGCGTGTTGGCTCGTCTCTTGCGTCCCCTGCTACTAACATTCAAACCATCCTCTTCATCACTCTCATTGTAGGTGATCCTTTGCGCTCTACCACTCTTCCTCACATCCTTCTTGCTGCTCCTCTCTCTTCCTGGAGTGTAACAATCGTCACTCTCACTGGAGGAGTGGGAGGAGTCGTCCTCTTTAATAGTCCGTGTGTAGGCAGTTCCTATCACCTCCCCATTATCACCACGCACCTCCCTCCTCTTCTCCAACACTTTCTTCTTTAAACTCCCGTTAGAGACTGGCCTCCTTTCATCTGGACTTGATAACCGACGAATTTTTCTCCCTTTTACCTTTCCTCCACCTTTACTTTTCTTCCCGGATTTTTTTCTATTATCAGTTGGGGTCAATTTTTTGGGGAACTTTTTACCTCCCGATGAATTGCTGTTACTGACGCCTTTAGTGTGTGATTTTCTTGTCTTTTTACTGACGGGTTTAGTGTCATCTGCTGAATCAGCATCAGAGTCAGAACTGTTCGAAGATTCTGTGGTGTCTGAACTGCTTTCTTCTTGCTGCACTTCACTGTCATCAACAATGAAGTCCTTGTCATCATCCATATCGTCGCCATCCAACACGGCTCTTCTCGCTCTCTTCAAGGAGGCAGAACGACTAATTTTGGCAGACCGATTAGTTCCTTTCTTTCCTCTCTTGGAAGTTTCCTCTTCAGAACTTTCTTCATCACTTGAGGCAACTTCATTCTCCAGTTCAAATTCACTTCCATCGTCCTCTTCACTACGTTTTCTCTTCACTGGACCCACATTAGTCTCGTAGATGGGCATTTTCCTGCCTACACACGGAACTACTTTCCTCTTAACATTAATACTCACTGGCATCTTTTTAATACTTTCACTACTTTTTGCACTAGAAGAATCTGATGCATCTTCGGAATCTGAAGAAGATGCCAGACTTTCATTTTTGTCAGGAATTTCATTTTCTTTTTCCGATTCAGAACTATCACTTTTATTGTTAACATTATTATCAGTTTTATCATCTTCCTCATTATCACTATCACTTTCTATCTTTCTAGATCGTTTAGGTTTCTGATTGAGATCTTTACTAATGTATTTCTTACTGGAAGAACTATCCTCGTCTGAATTACAAGCACTAATACTTTCCACTTGTAATTTCTTGATTATAATCTTGGCGACAGGTGCTTTCTGCTCTTTGACCATGGAATGAACTTCCGGTTCGCTTTCGGAACTGTCCGAGTGATGAACTCCGTTAGTCATAACTGGAGATCCGGACCCTGAACTTTTAAACGAAACATTCTTAAGAGATGTGCGAGATTTCTTCAAGACTTTCTTATTGGTAGGATCGTAGTCAGTATCAGAGTTAGCGGAACTGGAGGAGAGCCTACGTTTCATTCTAGCAACTCGTCTACTTCGTCTCTGACCTCCTCCATTACTCGAATCTGAAACCTCCTCTTCATTTGAAACTTGGCTATCGTTTTCAGACTCTGGGTCTGTGTTGACGAATTCCCCTTGTCTGATGTACTTATGCCACTTGAATTCGAAGCCAGTGTCGTAGGTAGGCAGAGGCGTGGATCCAATGTTGAGATTATTGAGAACGGCAAGTTCACGTAGAGTTTCACTGGACTGAAGATATTTCACATAGGAAGATGGCAAGGTGGTTCTTCTGAGGCCATCTCGGTCCAAAGTAAGTTTCTTCTTGTCCCGCTTATTTGTACTCATTTTTTCAGTGTAGAAATTCAGAATAGGTTCCATGTTGCTTTCGAAGTAAGCTTCTAGCCGGAGAGTCATCACAAAAATCTGTGGAATATATTGAGTTGTTATAAATATTGATTCTTATAAGTCTTGATGCTTTTGGTTAATTTATTACTTATGTTTCACTTAAAATAACAGCTTATTTGATAAAAAAAACATCTTCAGCGTTTAATAACACTCACCGTCGACTCTTCATCAATTTCCCCAGATCTCTTGCTATTCACCCCAGATTTCTTGACACTTACCCTAGATTTCTTGTTAGTTCCCCTAGATCCCTTGTTATTTCCCCTAGTTCTTCCGTTATTTCTCCTAGTTCTTCCGTTACTTCCCCTAGTTTTCTTGCCACTTACCCTAGATCTCTTATCCGTGTTGTAGGCTTTGCTGTTAGAGAATATCAGTCTGATGTCTCTAGCAAAGTGATAGGGCGACTCATAGTTACCGGACAGTAACTCGGAGCCGATGGAATTGAGATCCGCAGGGATTTCCACCAGTTGGGTGTAGTCTGGGTAATTACTCAGATCTACTGGATATCTGATGGATAAGGAGTTCTTAGATATTTGATAGATATTGAAAAGGTTCGGGGAGTCCTTAGATATTGGCAAGGTTAGACAAGTTCTTAGATATCTAATTCTGGGATTGGACAGGTTGGGAGACTTCTTTCCTAATTGAGCAAGAGACTATTATAATTAAAATTAAGGTTAGTAATAAAGAATTCTAGTGATAAAACTACAGACAATTTCTATACATAAAAGATATCCTACTTCCAAAAATAGTTACAGTATTCCAGTAAACGGTAGAAATAAACAAATAAATAAATCATGTAACTTTTCAAGAATGCTAGAAATAATTGCGCATTTGCAAGGCATTAAATATAACTTTCTAGTTAGACATAATAACAGTCTGCGACTCACTTGAAAGGATCACTGTCAGTCTTTGCATACATCAGCTTCAGTAAATTGATACACTGCTCTTTCCAAGGGAGGGAGGACTTCACTTGGGGTGAACCTAATGTAGAGAGGACTTAGAGGATTAAGATGAGATAGAGAATATACTACTGTTCCCAACATAAAATGATTTATAATCTAGGTAGTTCACAATATAGCTACTCATATTTTTTAATAAATAATTTAACATTAACTAGGATGTAAGGGTGTTGAGAAAAGATTCCACTCTTGTAGATCTTTAATAATAAATATTTCAATTTCGAAATAGCTAATAATGTTGATCATGTAGGGTTTCAAAATGTTGAAGGCTAAGTCATAGTAGCTCTACAAAAAAAAAATATGTAAACAGATGCAATATTGGTCTGATAAACCACATGTACTCACGGTGACTAACTCCATTGACTCCGGAAGGTCCTGCGGCGTTAGTGTCATCCTCAGACTCCTCCATGAGGGAGGAGGACATCTTCCTGAAGGAGGTGCTCCTCTCACTTATTTGGTGGTAGAAAGGAGTTGGGTCACGACATGAAGGATTTCTGAGGGAGAAAAGTGCAGATTGTAAGAAATGTTCAGACAATTATTTGTTCTTAAGTTAAAAGAAAGTGGCTAAAAAATGAATAATGTTTTGAACCACACACAAATATTCATTTATAAGAATCAACCACAATCATACCCTAGGTATAGAGCTACTAACTACAATTACAAACCTAATAAGGTGCAGACAGAGCTCAGTGACGATGTTAGCCTGTCTGACGATAGAACTTCCCTTCCTGTTGTACTTCTCTGCATTGGTGGCAATGCACCTCACGTCGAACTGAACTGCATTGAGACGACGGTAGAAACCATTCTCCAGACGATTCTGGGGAGAGATAATATTAGAAAATGACTAAGAGAGTCATTAAATGAAATTATAAGGTAGGGTGAGTTTTTAATTATCGGTCAGTTCAACATTTTCGGACGCGTAAGAAAAAATATATAATAATTATTATTTAACTTTAATTGGTAAAGTAAAATTAAATTAAACCAATTAAAATTAAATAATAATTATTATAAATTTTCTTCTTACGTGTTCGAAAATGTTGAACTGACCGATAATTAAAAACATACCCTTACTATATCTACTCATAAGGTAAATAAATCCTATTGGGTAAGTTACGAATTATCGAGCGGTACCAAGTTTTCTGACACATTAGAAAGATTTTATATAGATAATCAATATTTTTTTTCATTTATTATTGTGCGATCGAAAATGAGAACCGTCCGATAAATAGGAGCTCACCCTATAGCTCGATATCATAAAATTTGACAATCTTTCAACGGATGTAGAAAAGCTACTTCGTGCTTAAATAATTGTAATGACTTGCATCATACCTAAGAATTTTAATTAGCTAGTAGCTAGGTAAATAAATACAATATAGAAAAGTGGAATAGGTTAATTAGCCATTTCAATGATAACCATAGCTGTTAGCTATTTCGTGATATTAAGTTAGTTAAACCTAGGCTATTTTCAGAAGTCAATCAATGACATCACCAGTAACTATTATATTAGATTTCGATATTTTCTATTTAAAAAGAATTATTATTTATTTTTTCTTTATTTCATTACAATCTACTTCCTCACCTTCACGGTACTCAGATCCATCGGGTAGGCAACAATGAGGGCATAGTTAGGGTAGAGACTGAAGTCAACTGGGGCAATGAATGCCTCCGCAGGGGCCAGTCCCATGACTATCCCAACCCCCTCTGCCAGTCTGGAGCACTCATCCTCCCCATTGACACTCTTACCCCAGTCCCCATCTACCCACTTGTACCTAAGGTTCTCCAGCTCACCATCCTCAATGGGGATGCTACCCCCATTGGGTGTCAGTTCAGAATCATCCTCATCAAAAGGCTCCATGTCCCACGGACTAAGTCTCTCCGTTTCCCCATTGTCCCATCGGACAGAGTAGCAGAGGAAGTTGTCCTCTTTAGTCTCCAGAGGCCCTATAGCCTGTACTGTCCCCATCCACCACGCGTCATCAATGAGACATTTAAATCTATCTCCTTCTTCCCACTCTCTGTTGGTACAGATGTCGTACAGTTGCTTCAGGATAAGAAAGTCCAAAACATCCGGAATATCGTGATACTTCAGGATGAAATAGTCAGGTGTTATTTTGCCGTTCTTCTCATCCATGATGGCTAGTTTGAGACAGCATAAGCATGTGGGTTTGGACGGGGTGACCTCATACTTAATACCTACTATCTTAACTAGTTCACTGCTTCGAACTTTATTGTTCTCCTTATTCCACGGCAGTGCTTTGTCATCTATCGCATAGAGACCTCTCTTTTTAACTGCTTCACTGTACCTCAAGTGACCATCCATGAAGTAAACCAATTCGTCACCTGCGCAAAAAGACGGAAAATTTATAGGCCTAATAGCTAAAATGTATATCATCAATAAGATTATTAAAATCAATGGGGAGTTTTTATATTACAATGTAAGAACTAGTCTACTGGTCTAGTTCTATTACAAAATTAAAAATTGTAATTCTTAATCAGTAGATTTTGCATTTTAGTCTATATTCTTGTAATACATTAACTAGTAGCTAACTCTTGAATAATTGTTCTTTGTTTTTAATTAGTTTATATAGGTTGCCTCAGAAGCAAAACCTTAAATAGGGCACATAAATATGTTACTTATATAATGTAATATATTCTTCAGTTTAAACTGTTCTTTTTGTGTTTATATATAAATTAATAGTGAAGAATAAATCCTTACCCATCTGTGGTACGTAAGGAGCTCTCTTAGGTAGCGTTTCCGTAAGCCACTCTGGTGGCCTGTATCTCAACTGATCCTGATTGTACTCCTCATTGTCTGAACACTCCTTTAAATTATTCACTCGTTCACTAGCTTCCCTTCTAATTCTCCTATTTCTCGCTGGTTCACTAGAAGTACTTGGTTGTTGTTGTTGTTCTTCAGCATCGGAATTATCGTTGTATTTAGGATTTCTTTTCCTCTTCCTCTGACTCCTTCCTTCACGCACCAGTTCCCCTTCCCTTCGATCTGAAGGTCCAGCAGAAGGGCCAGCCCCTTCATCTGAAGCAGAAGAGCTTCTGTTGACTCTACGCCTTCGTCTCTTTGTGCGATCTTCACTTGGGTTCGATTTCTGTCTGTGGGTGGTGCGTTTTGGAGGCTCTAGATTGACTCCTTGCTCTGCTGTCCAGTCAGAATAATCACTGGCATCATCAGAGGAGCTGCTGGACGAGGAAGAACTGGAGGAGTTACTACCAGAAGGCACAGTGTCTGGGTCTGCATAGTCTTGAGAATATCTGCCCCTTCCTGTCTCTCTATTACGTCTTGTCCCATAAGGTCTCCTATCTCCATGTTCCGCGCCGTTGTTTTCATCATCAGAATCCCTCGCTTCCCTTGCTTCTCCTCCCCTCCTCTCTCTCCTCTGCATCAATCTCCGTTGTCTCGCTCTCCTCTGGTTCTGCTGCCGTTGTCTACTAGGACTTCCACTGTCATTATCATTCAGGTCGATATCAGGAGAAGATGGTGGAGCGGGAGGAACTTTAGAGGCCTCCTCATCGTATCTTTTCTGCTCTTGTTCTGCCAGGATTCTCTTAGTTTTCTGCATAGATTCTAGAACATGGGATGAAAGGGGAGGCACCACAGCCTTTCTAACCACTGACAGTGGCGTGCTTTGAGCCAATATTGGGATATTCGGTTGCTGCAGGCCCCTCAACTCCCCATCATTGCCTGGAACATCAGCCAACAGCTGCAGTGGCTGGATTGGATTCACAGCATAGGAGTGATCTGCTCCACTAGCTCTCCTACCTCCAATACGTTCCTCTCTACTTCCAAGCAAAAGGGGAATTTCAGGACTGTGGGCTGGCATTTCAACTCTAGGAGGAGTTCCAAGGATCATTGGTCGAGAGGTTGAAGATCCTGCCACACTTGAACCAAACGATCCAGTATTATTCGAACCTGATGGTCCTGCAATGCTTGAACCCGATGGTCCTGCAATGCTTGAACCAGATTGTCCTGCAATGCTTGAACCAGATGGTCCTGCATTGCTTGAACCCGATGGTCCTGCATTGCTTGAACCCGATGGTCCGGGAGTACTTGAACCTGAAGCCATGGAGCTACCAGAGCCCGATGGTCCAGGATTGCTATAAGAGGAAGAATCGGTTTGATTGGAAGTAGTAGGGTTGGTTGAAGGACCACTCAAGCTAGAAGATGTTCCAGCAATGCCAGATAAAGAGGCTGCTAGATCAGCAGATGAAGGAGATGGGCCTAGTAATCGCTCATGAGGTCTTGGTCCTATTGGTCCTTCATCATCTGAGTCGTAAACTATTCCATTTGCAACTGGAAGAGGAATGGCAAGTTGATGATAGAAGTCATAGAACTTTATTAGCTACCTTAAAGTAAAAGAGTGAATATTTATAAAGCAAATAATCTCAATGTTAGACTACTAGATGATATGTTATGACAGAGATTCAAGGTTTAAATCTCAACGAGACAATTAGAATTTTCTTTCATTTTGCCACAGATATTCTGCTTTTGAGGTAATAATCAGCTAATAGTGGAGACTTGGAACGAAATTTTTCTGCTGGTCAATTGTGTTCAACAATGAAATGAGTTATTCAAACACTTTAGACACTAGTTCAGGGAAACTGAAAGTGACAGCAAAACACTGCAACACAAACCAACAACAATCTTTAGATTAGCTAAAGCTTTGTGAACCTAAATATGACACTGATTTACTACAGAAAGTATAAAAAACAATCTGTAAAGTATGGGTATGTGACATCATCAAGCCAAAACAAAAATAATCATGATATAAAAATTTCAAATAAAATAGTTTAAAAAAAACATCTGAATTGAAACATAAAAGCTAATGGAATTCTTAACACCCAAATTATTTCAAAATATAACATTTTTATTGAATTATATATGCCTAAAATGATCTTCAAGATTTTAGTTTGGCGAGAAGGGGTAAGATGAAGACCCTTAAGTTGCCAAGTGTTGCTAGATCATTTAAACACTGGATTGAAAGTATGGAAGAGACTCTTTTCTCTGATAGTACATCATAATGATTATCTTCTCTGATAGTACATCATAATGATTATCTTCTCTGATAGTACATCATAATGACTACCTTCTCTGATAGTACATCATAGTGATTACATTCTATGATAGTACATCATAATGACTACCTTCTCTGATAGTACATCATAATGACTACCTTCTCTGATAGTACATCATAGTGATTACCTTCTCTGATAGTACATCATAGTGATTACCTTCTCTGATAGTACATCATAGTGATTATCTTCTCTGATAGTACATCATAATGACTACCTTCTCTGATAGTACATCATAATGACTACCTTCTCTGATAGTACATCATAATGACTACCTTCTCTGATAGTACATCATAATGACTACCTTCTCTGATAGTACATCATAATGACTACCTTCTCTGATAGTACATCATAATGATTACCTTCTCTGATAGTACATCATAATGATTATCTTCTCTGATAGTACATCATAGTGATTACATTCTATGATAGTACATCATAATGACTACCTTCTCTGATAGTACATCATAATGACTACCTTCTCTGATAGTACATCATAATGACTACCTTCTCTGATAGTACATCATAATGACTACCTTCTCTGATAGTACATCATAGTGATTACCTTCTCTGATAGTACATCATAGTGATTATCTTCTCAGATAGTACATCATAATGATTACCTTCTCTGATAGTAAAGGCGAGCAACCATTTAGATAATTCATACATTGATTTCCAATCAAAATTAATAACCATCTTCAACTTACGTGCATCATTTGCGTCTGGGTTTTCTCCATTAGGGGACATGTTGATGGCGTGAAGTCTTCCCTGTCTTGGTGTTCTGTTATTCGGGTCTCCAACGTTAGGGGAAAAGAGCATCATTTGAACTCTGGGACTGTTAAAGTCTGCATTCAACAATCTGTTCAGTGGATCTGAAATGGAGAAAAGAGTTGTATTAAAATTTAATTTAAGGTTTATGTGAAATTATTTTAAAATTAATGTAAACTTTTGTCTATGTGTATAAGGTCAGCTTGGCCAATCATAATTCAATTATAAGCATTATAAAATAAATCTTGTCTTATAGTTAGCTGGACCATTATATAATATTCATCACAAGGAGGGTATATCCTAGTCAACCCCCAACTTAATTTTGATTCTTATAGTTAGTAGCTAAAGCCTAAATAGTTTGTGTCCGATTTTTGAAGGCAGGTACTTTGTAAGACTAACCATCATTGCTGTTATTAGGAAGGGCCACAGGCACCAGCTGCTCATCAGTGCAGTCCTCTCTCCCCGGCACCAGCCTCTGGAGTCTGGGGGGGTAGGGGTCACCATCCATATTCACCAGGAAGGGGGGAGGGAGAAGATGAGGGGCCATCTGCGTCTGCTCATCCAACACATGGTGGTTAACGTCTCTGACTAATGGACGGTAATCGGTGTCGAAAAACAACTCTTCTGGGATCTGTAAAGCAGGAACAATTAATTCCATTCAGTATTTTGTATGGTTTCAGTAGCCATCATCTATACTAATAATTTCCTTAGTGTGTTTATTTATTTGGTGTCCGCTTTTACACTACGGGTATTAAACATGAAGAATGTAACTAACTATGATACGCCCGGTAATAAATTGACTTGATATTTAAATTCCCCTGTTTTAATTCAATTTTTAAATGTATTTTATCTATGAAATAAATCAGAATATGCAGGAAATTTAATTTTAATTGAATTCATTGAAAGTAACCTAATTGGTAATGATATTTACCCGTTATTTTTAACGGGAAAGTACACTAGTTAGGAATAATTTAATTACCTCATCAAATTTATCATTGTGTTCTATTCCGAAGAGGCACAAGTGTCCATGAGAATCCGTTGCTACTATTTTCCTGCCATCGGGTGACCATTTGGCGTCAAACAGTGCCCCGTATCCCTGACCATCTATTCCATTCTTGAAACACTTCACCACTGAGGCTGTGTCTATATTCCATATTATTAACTGTCCATCGTGACCGGCAGTGAAGAAAAACCTTCTGTCCAGAGGGTGCGACTCTATCACGAATGCATCATCGGAGTGCCCGGACATGACCTTCTCCAATTTACCGGTTTGACTGTGCCACAGTCTGACTTTGTGGTCACTGCTACATGTAATAACAAAGGCATCATCTAACGACCACCCTACCATAGTAACCATAAGTTTCTTCTTGGTGACTGTGGACACGGTGGTTGTGGTAGTGGTGCCTCTGTTACTTGTAGACGTGACGGTGGTGGAGGCGGTGTCGTCAGCGTGGGGGGTTTCTGTCTCTCCCGGAAGTTGGGTCATCATATCTAGTTCAGTGGTGTGCCACGTCTGCTGCATGTACCTCCATATCAAAGCTTTGCCATCTCTCGAACCAGAGACAAACGCCAGGTCTGTATGACTCCACTGAATACTGTCCACACAGTCTTTGTGATGAGCCTGTTCAACTAGTTTCTCCAGCCCTTCCTGTTCACTGAACCTGTAGACGCGAACATGGTGATCCACACCTCCAAACGCGAGTAACGTTCCTCCGTAACTGAAAGAGGCACAGATTAGCTGCGAGTGTCCAGGCCTAACCCTCTCATTTATCTTGATGGGTTGCTGTCTGAACTTTATTTCCCCTTCACTGTTCTTGGTGTAGGTCCAGAAGGCAACACAACCGTCACCTCCTGTAGATACCAACACTCCTTCACCACTTGAATTCATGGGACCAGGACAAAAAAGTAATGCAGTTACCATTCCACTGTGAGACATAAGAACAGCGATCTGAAAAGAATTAATAGCTACTTTATAAATATCAATAACTGTAAATAATATATATTAATTTGAACATTTAAAAAACGATAGAAAAGTGCACCAACTAACTAGTTACTCACTGGACTGAGTGTTTGGAGACTCCAAACTCTAATAATTTTATCACAGGAACCAGCAGCTATCATCAGGTTTTCAGGGTCAATGGAAATGTCACTAATTTCACCAGCAGCGCCCCTAAGAGTCGCCACCAAGCGACCATCCAATGCACTCCACACTTTAACAAGGTGGTCATCTGAACCAGTCACTATGTACCTGAAGAAGTAGAAAATACAAACTGGTTAGCAGCTTAGCAGGCTACATGATGAAAATAGATCCTCAACATAGACCAAAAGGATAGAGGAAATATTAGAGGAAATTCAGTAGCTAGCTATCATCAATCCATTATAACCATAGAAGAATAGATAAGAAATATAAATGTTTGAAGAGCTTATGAAAAGATCATTGCAATCAAGAGATCTCACCGGCCAGATTTATCGAATAGCACACAGTAAACTGCGGCAAGATGCCCCACAGTTCTCTTGTGTAGCTGTGATTTAGATTTGTAGAATGCATTGGAGAGGACATGGTAAGGCTTTAGCATGCCATTCATTGACCGGGACTTCAGTGCAAGACAAATGTTAGGATGGACGGGCTCAGAAGGTCGAATATTCTCGACTATTCTTCGACTGCCTCGAACAGTAGACAAGATTGACTTAACAGTCGTGTATTCCTGCCGAGTAACTGGAAGAAGAAATGATCGGTTACAGCATTTGACATTGAAAGTTAAGCTAGGTACCAGTTTGTATTTAATGGTAAATTCCACTGACTTGTTGGTGGAGTTTTTCCCTTTTGTCATATGAAAATAATATCCTAACAAAGTCTGTGGATTTTTAGCTATATATTCCTAGGTTACCATTATTTTTCAGTTGATGAATTGGGAAAATGTTGGTGGATCAGTCAAATTATTGGTGGATTTTTACAAGCTTTTTGAAAGAGTCAGTAGGATTTAGTGCAGCAAATACAGATTGGTAGTAGTAGCTACTCACCATTGGATTTTCTGAGAAGGGACAGACGGCCTGTCCCCAGGAGGTTTGTTTTGGGACAGGTCTGGGGCAGTGGGGCAACATTGTTGACATGTGAACTGAGGGAACCCAGTAGGGAGAGGAGGTGAGCAGGGGGGGTGGGGAGAGAACTTGCCTGGTGGAAAGAAATTAGTAACATTAATTAACAAGGTAATAATAATAATGAATATACAGACACTACTAAATAACTAGCTAATTAGGTAGCTGGGTTTAAGATAAAGAATAAGGGTAGGTAATTTATTTTAAATGATTTATGTGCATACTTTTCAGATTCAGTTAAAAAAACATTTTATTGATTTAATTTTATTGCTCAAGTCGAAAAAAATACACGTGACTTCAAAGGAGAGGTCAGACGGGAAAGTGGCTATATGATCAAACTTAAAGTCACCTACAAGCAGTCATTAACAAAGTTCATGTATGCAGAAAAGCTACTTCGTTAAGACGCTTTAAAATTACATGCAATTTGTAAGAATCACATATACCTACCTACATTGAAAAAGTTAGGCCTTACTGATTAATTATATATAGGTATGATTGAAGATTCTTCGATAAACTAAATTTTAAAAATCAAAACTAACTAAACGTAGCAAATTCTACATTAATTTTACATGATTTTTTTTTTGATACAAAAATATGGCTAGATTCTCAAATTAATCATTTTTATTTATATTTGGTACAAAAAATATAAATATCGGTGATTAATATATTTTAACGAGTAGTAAGTACTACTTTATTAAATATCAAGATGGTAGATAGTTATCATATAGGTAAGTATATATATATATATTTACAACCTTCATTAAATTTAATCAGATAAACACAGAATATAATACGATACATATTTTGAGAAATCATTTAATTCGATGAGCAGAAAGAAATTTGAGTTTGATTTAATGGCGGGTAAATAAATACAGTGACTCGCATGGCGTGGGAGAGAAACTTTTGAGAACGACTGTCCGCGGAGTAATATCGGTAGGCTGCGTCCACGCTAACAATATTTTTTCCTCTATTTGTGTTTGTCTGCATCTAGAACTATCAATCAAAATAATAAACTATTTTAATGTTCATTAATTGGTTTGATAACACTAAATTGTTCATTTTAACTATTTACAACACCGGAAATACCAACATTTAAAGAATACAGACACAATATTAGAAGATAATTTTTGTAGTGTGGACGTGCATCCACCACATAGAGAGACGTTAGGTGAAATTAATTAAAGAGATAATAAATTCCAAATACCTACATAGAAACGCTTTTTTCTTAACTGATAGCAAAGAAAAAAAAGAGTTAACAAATTCAAATAATTAATCATTACATTATTATACTTACGTATTCATCATAAGATCGACTGTGATTATTTCCAAGCCAGTCAGTTCTTTTGGGAATTAACTGTGAATAAAAATATATTTAAATTCTTTTCAAGAATAAACGCAAAAAATAGCATACCTATTGAAAAATAAATTTAACAAAAATATTATAATTTCTTTATATGCAACACAGAGGCTCAATATACAACCATAATACCATTACACAATATACATATCAAAAACGTTAACTTGGACGCAAGAAAAACGTTACAGCTGTTTCTAAACAAACGTTCACTTACCGAATTTTCTTCAAGTTCTTTAATCAACACCTGAGAGAAGAAACAATAACCACATTAATAAATTATTGAGAATACAATTCAATATAGTTATAGCACTTATTAGTCATATATTTACCTGATGCGCCTGAGTACAGGGACCTCGAGACAGAAATTGAGCTATTAAAAAGAAGACATCTGTGGAAAGAACGAACACTCCAGTCAACATTTCACAACAAAGTATTTAATAATTCAATTTACAACAGAACACGACCAAAATTCTCACCTTTTTCTGATAAATTAGCAGGAACAGTTGCTAGTGAAGAGGATTCTTCACTTCCACCAGCACTATTCATCTTGAAAAGCACAAATATTTATATATTTTCTTTCACACCATTCATGTATCACACGACTCCATTTAGAGTACACTGAGCCGCACGACGTCTCTTCTCTTCTAGTCACGGCAATGGCGCGCTACAATCTAGTCCTTGATTTACTTTCAACTACATGAATGTAATAATTTTATGACCTTAACAAATTCAAGTAACATTTTATAATAAGAAAAATAAGAATTTTATGAATATATAACACTAATAAATTCAAGTAACTGTAGTAATAATATTTTATATTTTTGTCTCGTTTTATATTCATTGAATATTTGACTTAATAATAGATTAGTCACTGCTAGAATATTATTTTAAACTTTCTTTAGTTGGTTTCAAAGAAGATTTTTGATGACTAACTAAAGTAAATATTATCATAATTATGAAAACATGAGGTAGAATGTTTATATTGAACGTTTCATATTTTTATGGTACACTATGGACACAATTTATATTATATATACCATGATTTATAGGTACACGTTTATTGACTCTAGGAGAACGTTATATTTTGGTATTTTCCTTTATCTATTGAAAGCATTTACCCAATATCCTAATATTATAAGTTGTAATCTTCATCATGATTATCCTAAGAAATTATTCCCCTCTGCAGAATATGGAAGATTTTTCCAAGACTCTCTGAGACAAATCTGAGAGACTGAGCCCAATTTAAGAAATTGTTCATCTCTGAGTGAGATCTTGAATTAATTCCTAACTATGTTAGCCTACCATTAATTTCGATGCGGCCCAGACTGCAAAGCATTTACCTACCATGTTTTCAAGTGTGGCAGGAAAGTCCCCAGTTTAGTGAAAAAATGGAGCCAGGTCGCCACATTTAAGATACTTTAAAATAGAAATTTGACTTTCTAGTAAAGATTTTACACTTGGAAACATCATTATACTTCATTTCTGATGCATGTGCCATGTGCATCTCTTGAGATTATTTTGGGATTGATTTCCTACTTGTTATTTACATGTTTTTCAATTTATTTAACTCCTCAAAAGTCGCCATTATACTGGCGACTTTGTCCATACTTTAAAACATGGTGTACCTACAATCCGTCACCAGATCCCAGTCTGCAAAGCATGCACAATCAGTCTCCGGATATTCAATGTTTGGGGCAATTTCTCTCCAAAGATTTTCAAATTTCAAAATTCTCTCCAATAATTACATGTAAACATAGGAATTCATTAGAAAATTGTTGCCGGATAATTCAGGAGACCAATTTCATAGCCTCAATAGTCGCCAAGTAAGTGACAGTGTGTGAAATTGTGAATCTGTCACAAGATTTCATAAATTTCAGGACAATTAGTCTTCAAATTTGTCTTCAAATTGACCAAATTTCTTCAAAATGTCTCCAATAATAACATGTAAACATAGGAATTAATTAGAAAATAGTCACCAAGACCAGTCTGAAAAGTACAGCAGGATTAATCGGATTTTAATCCTGCGCCCAAGTCCTATTTAATTCCTATGTTCACATCTTATTTGCTGTGCCCAAATCCCAATTTCTTTTAAAAAATCCTGCGTCTGAGGACACCTTCTTTTCAGACTGGCACCAAGATCTTGTTTTGATGAATTTTCCCTTGAATATAGTTTCCAAAGATCTTTGTCGACATGGACGCGCTTCGCAGACTGGGTCGCCAAGGGTCGCCAGATAAAACTCGCAAATTCATGCATCTTTTGCAGACTGGCACTGGCAGATATTCGCACTTAGGGCACACTGCGTGACTGCAGGAACTGCCGAACTGGTAAAGTGTTCTCCAAGAAATCCTCTATTTAGTATTTTGGCTTCTGTTCCCAGTTAAAAATACATGTAAATATAAGAGGAAATTAAGGATTGTTCGCACAGAAAATATTCAAAATGTCCCGTACAGTGCGTACACTATATTTTTATTCTGCAGACTGGGTCTGGACCGTCTGGTGGCCAGACTGTATTTCATAGTATATTCTACCGACTTGTCGGCGGAATTTTTCCTCTTTGAAAATAATATTCTGGCAATGTCGGTGGATTTTTAGCTATTCATTCCTATGTTACCATTAATTTTCGGTGGAAAAATGTTGGTGGATGCTGGATCCCATCATCATAGACTGTATTCCAGTCTGTAGCTATTTGGTGCACAAAATCCCACTGAGTTTTACAAAAAGCTGAGAAAATCCACCAATAAATTTCAATAATTTGACAGATCCACCAAGGCACCAACATTTTCCCAATTTATCCACCGAAAATTAACGGTAACATAGGAATAAATAGCTAAAAATCCACCGACATTGCCAGAATATTATTTTCAAAAAGTAAAAAACTTTTCTGCATTGAAAATAATAATAATCCACAAATCCTGTCATACTTTTCAGACTGGTAGTTAGCAACTTGGCTATTAATATTTGATAGTAATTAATATTACTTTGGATAAGAACCAATTACCGGATGCTTATTTTTCTTTACTAATTACCGAATGGAATATTACGAATTAGTATATTTGTAAACTATGATTGTTTATGACTATTAAAATATATTTGTTGAGTAGAAGAAACTGATATCTAGCTATACAATGAATATATTTTTATAGTCGTAAACAATCATAGTTTACAAATATACTAATTCGAAATACTCCATTCGGTAATTAGTAAAGAAAAATAAGCATCCGGTAATTGGTTCATAACCCTATGTTATTTAGTGATTTTAAGTTGTATAATCTCTATCTAGAAAATAAGTTTTTATTAAATGCACTTTTGCTCCATTAATCAGACAATAGCTATATGTCATAAAGTAAAAAATACATGTGAAAATGGAAAGAATTCAGAATTGATTGAACAGAAAATGGAAAAAATGGTCAATAATCTGCAAAGTTGATCTGTGCTACTTCTTACAGTCTTACTGAAAATGTTTTTATTTTCAGACAAAAAAGTTAAATTTTAGCTTTTAAGACCAGAAGTTATCATGCCATCTTCTGATGATGTTCAGAGGCATTCTGTCCACACTTTAGTTTTTCGTTCTCTAAAGCGCAGTCATGACATGTTCATCTGTGACCAAGGCATCCTTCCCCCTCACCACACCCCTTCAGAAGATCTCAAGCGCAATGTCAAGAGACTGGACCAGTACGGCCCTGTGCTGGGCAGAGTAGCTCATGCAAAGAAAGCTGCAGCCATGCTAGCAGCTGCCCAAGAGAATGCTCCTCCACAACCAGAAGATCTTGCAAATGGTGTGATGAGTAACATCATTCCTGATGTAGACGCAAGCATAGCAAATGAAAATGCTGCTCAATCACAGGTAATTCCTTAGCTAGTTACTTGATATGTCCGGGTGGAGTCAGAAATTTTTAATCTATAAGATGAATTTTATAGGCTATATGTTGGGGAATCCCATTAATTTGTTTCTGGTAATCAATTCATTTGTATACACTTTTTTTTTTCCGGAATAATTGTCTTGTTGTATCTAGCTAGTCAATAAAATTATATGAATTAGCTATAGCTAACTAGATATGTTGTTGAATGTTATTCAATGATTTAACTAGTTTATAACTCCAATTTTTCTGTGTTATACCTAGCTACTTCTAAATTTTGAATAATCATTTCGAATCATCCCAATGAAAAATATATAGCCATAAGTTAATGCTATTGGTTTGGATTTACCCTGTTCTTTTTATCTGACAGGCCCTTGTTGCAATGAATCCTTTGACTGGCAACACATCTGGTGGTTCTTCTACACAACAAATAGCTATTAGAAAAGCCCCTGTTATGCCTAAACCAAAATGGCATTCCCCTTGGAAACTTTCCAGAGTTATATCAGGTAATTCAGTTAGGCTTCCTATAGCTAACTAGGAAAAGAATTTTATTTACCTACAGCCTGCAACAAACTATGAAATAGAAATTATTTATTGGCTACCTTGTAATAGAAATTATTAATGTTACCAAGTCTATGAATCTTAACATTCTGTACTTTTTAGGTCACGGTGGATGGGTACGGTGCATAGCAGTGGAACCTGGCAACCAGTGGTTCTGCACCGGCTCACAGGACCGCATCATCAAGATATGGGACATGGCATCAGGTCAACTGAAGCTGTCCCTTACAGGTCACGTCTCAGCTGTGAGAGGTGTGGCTGTCTCTGCCAGACATCCGTACTTGTTCTCCTGTGGTGAAGACAAGCAAGTCAAGTGCTGGGATCTCGAGTATAATAAGGTAGGATTGTTTCATTTATTTCTATAGCTACAACTTTGCATAGATTAGTAACTTCATATTAGTATTTAACTAAAAGAAGGGCTAGCTAGGAGAATGTTCTCTATTAATATGTTTGAGTCTATTTTCTAGATTTTTGAATTCATATTGTATTTAACTCACTGAAAGAAATAACTAAGCTAGAAGAAATCTCTCAGGTTTTTTTAAATTAATATTTGAATTTATTTCATAGATTGAAGTAAATATCTTTCGGATATGAATTAACTAGCTATTTAATTTTGCTTGCATGCTCTCTGATCTATTAATATGTGAGCCTATTTTTTCTTAGGATCGAGTAATTATCCTTTCAATAAGAATTAGCTGATAAATTTTGTTAGTAGCTAATTTGTGTTGATGTTTACAGGTAATTCGTCACTACCATGGGCACCTGAGTGCCTGCTTTGACATGGCTCTCCACCCTACTCTTGACGTACTAGTAACGTGTGGAAGAGATTCCACAGCGCGGGTTTGGGATATGAGAACCACAGCTAATATCCACACTTTCACAGGACACGAGTCTACCATTGCCTCTGTAGTCTGCCAAGCTGCTGAACCACAAGTATGTTTCTCTTTACTCATATATGTTCTTGATAATCCTAGTATCTTTATTCTAATAGTTTAAAAATTGAACATAGTGTAGTTTAATATTAACTTGGGTTCACCCACGAATGTTAACATTAAACTATGGAAAAATTGAAAGATACTTTTTTTGTAATATAGCTAATAGAATTAGCTATCAATAGTTCTTTGTCCCCTACTAAGTATTATCTAAAAAGTAAATAAATGACCTTAGATTCTGGGGCTTTATGCCGAAACTCTCTAGTGAAGAGAAGGGTGTGTGGTTCTTTTGGGCCCAGATCCGTAGTAATTTGGATTATGTAGCTATTTTCTTTTTTTCATTAATACTATGTTAATCCACTATTTCTGATTGCTACATTCAGCTTTAGAGGATACCTTCAGATATCATGGATACCAATTAAAATAATTACCTTGCTACCTAGATAAATAATAATTCTAATTTTATTTTACATGTCTGAAAATGTGGAACAGTTCGATAACTTGGAACTTACCCTATAATTCAGAGTAAAGAAATTAGCTTCTACTGATATTAATTTTTTTTTTATGCTAATTATTTGATTTGTTCAGTATAATAATATCCCCTTCACTATTGCAGATCATCACAGGGTCTCATGACAAGACTATCCGTCTGTGGGACTTAGTTGCCGGCAAGTCAATGTGTACCCTCACCCACCACAAGAAGAGTGTCAGGGCCGTGGCTCTTCACCCAACCCTTTATATGTTTGCATCGGCAGGAGCTGATAATGTGAAGCAATGGAAGTGTCCCAAGGGGGAGTTCGTACAGGTACCTAGTGTATTTTTTTGTTGTTGCGAAATGAGAGATTGCTTGGCTTTTTGAGTTTCTTTTTTTGATGTTATGAGCAATGGGTTAAAGTTATAAAAAACAGGAAAATATCACATGAGCCTTTTCAAAAAAAGAAATTAACTGTTCTAATTTAGAATAATTCATTTAGCTACCTAGTAAATCATCCGTAAGTTACAAAACGAAAATTTGTAAGTTACAAATTATCGGACATCTCCGTTCATATTAGTCAAGATATAAGTCGTATAACTATATAGTTAAAAAAGATGTGGAACAGTCTGATAATTCCTATCTTACCCTACTGCAAGTGTTATATTTTCCTATAATCTATTAATTTGCATGTTTTTCCCCAGAGTCTGACGGGTCACAACTCCATCATCAACGCTCTTGCCATCAACAGTGAAGGAGTCATGGTTTCTGGGGCCAATAACGGTACTATGTACTTCTGGGACTGGAGAACGGGACACAACTTCCAGAAACTACAGGCACCAGTACAGCCCGGTATGTAGCTACTGCTTTATTAACTACCTAAAATTACCTTGAAAGTTATTTTTGCTTCACTTAATATTAATGAATTTAATTTTTGTTCTCACCATTATTTTTTTTACCTCTAAAAGAGATCTCGATCTAAAATATTTTAACCTCTAAATTTTTTTATGATATGTCATGTCAACTGGAAGAGTTTGAATTATAACATTGAATTTTATCTTCAGTTTTCAAATGACAGTTATAATGAAAATATTGTAGAATAAGGGTTAAAATCAATACTAGCTACTTCTCAATAAAATTGATAAAGAATAGCTTATTGTTTTATCCATATTTATCAAAAAAAATTCACTAACATATTTATTTACAGGTTCAATGGACAGTGAGGCGGGCATTTACTCGATGACTTTCGATCAAAGTGGTTCTCGACTAATTACCTGCGATGCTGACAAAACTATAAAGATCTACAAAGAGGATGAGACAGCTGTGAGTAAAAGCATATTTAACTATTTACAATGAAATTGATTCATTTAATTAATGTTTCACACCTTTATTGTTTTACTTTAATTGTATCATTATATGACGCTTTGAATTAAATTCTTCGTCCTTTTTATTTTATATCGCCAAACTGGTTCACTAAATTTATAAATACTTCAATATGTTTTATGTTTTCTCTATTTTTATTTTATGATAACTAATGTTATTGAATTAGAACTAGTTGTTGAATATATTCAAGTGACTTTCAACAGCTAGAGTTCTTTCAAACATTAGATAAACGTCTAATCACACCACCGCCTCAGTTGCTAGCAGACAATCATCGTGCCAACACTTTCATTAGCCAATTCTTCAGTAGATTCTCTTTTTCTTTTCGTCATCTTTTCTCTTCATTTCTTCTCTGACAGTAGGTCTTCTTTCAATACCATATTTGGTGACTTCAAATATTATGGAACATATTATTAATTGTTTTTTTCCTCTTTCAAAGATAACTTTACCTATTTTTTTTTCTTTTTTCCACAGACTGAAGAATCCCATCCTGTGATATGGAGGCCGGAGATTCTGAAGCGCAAGAAATATTAAGAACCTTTTTATTGCTCTTGTAAAGCTAATATTTATAACAAATATTGAATTAATTCACTACAGCATCATCTTAATTTAAATCTCACGCAATAGTAAAGCAGAGTGATTCAACAAAATTTATTTCTGTAAAAATGTACATAACAAACATCACTTAAATTTTCTTTCCAAACTTAACAATAGTTAGTAACAATAGCTAATATCTATAACTTTGTAAAATAAACTACTGGTGGCAACACCTATCCTATTAATGCCAGCGTTCACCAGATCATTTTCTAACTATCATATAATTACAAATAAAGATTTGATAAAATATTATGTTTCAATTCTACCACCTAACTCCTATTTTTAATGGTTTATAATATCAATTAGCCGACAAATTCCATATTATCAGTCATATATGAAAAATTATAAAATTTACTACTTTAACTGACTATTTTATTTCGTATCCATGATACCTGCAGGTATCTTAGATACCAATTAAAATAACAAGTTAAAAAATAAAAAATTCACATGAATGAAAGAATAATTCACATTTTACCGTAGCTACTAAGTTTTAAGAATTTTTTTTAAGATGATGTTGCTTTATTTCCATCTTCAGTCACTGCTCCGACAACATCATTTGTGTTTTTGTAGTTAGCTTCAAAACCTTCAGTGTATTTGAAGTCCTCTCTCCCGAAGTCTTCTTTGGACTCTTTTGGCAGTAGTTCAACCTGCACATCGTCTGGTAGTCTCCTGTTAATGTTTTTGAACTGCTTTTCTAGAGTTTGAAGTAAAGACGACTGTTCTTCTCTGCCGAAAATATGAACTGCATCTTGGCTGTCTGAATTCTTCTTCTCTGAAAATTGTAATGATGATATTTTTATCATAAATGATGATAAATTGAAGTGATGATAAATGATTATGAAATTAAAACATGATGTGAACTAAAAATGTTTACATTGATAAAGTCAAAAGGATTAATAAGAATTTAGATCAGAGATTCTAGTTTCGATTATTAGCAATTAGTTTTAATTTGTAAGTATCCTAGCCTGCTAAATGTATATCATCCAAATGATATGTTCTTCTAATATTATTTTCTCCCCCCTAACTGAACAAAGCGAAGTTTTCTATGTTTAAATAATAGAAAAAGATATACGTCAATAATTGCTTTACTGTTATCCCTCAATGACAATAGTTTTCTAAGATTTTTATCATAGAAAACTATCTAGTGCACCCGAGATATGAAGTGGCTCTGAGTTATGAAGGAACCAATACTTCATAACTCAGGTGTTTCACTGTATTTCAAATTTTGTCTCTTAGTTGAAATCTCGCTCTTATCTCGCTGTTAAGGGCCGTACACACGTAGGGTTTTTTAAGTCTTTCCACCAGACTATTTGCTAAGCTCCTCCTACTTTTTCAAGGAAAATATAAGAAAAAACTATATAATTATTATTTATTTCAGTTGGTATACCTGCAGGTATCATTGATACCAACTGAAATAAATAATAATTATATCGTTTTTTCTTATATTCTCGTGGAAAAAGTAGGAGGAGCTTAGTAAAAAGTCTGGTGGAAAGACTTAAAAACCCCTACGTGTGTACTGCCCTTTAGTCTCTTATCTCACCTGCCACCAGAAACTGTGCGTAGGGTCTATCTTTCTCCTTCTGCAACTGCTGCATGAGTGCGTGGTAAATGTCAAGGATGGAGAATTTCTTCGTGAGTGGAATGTCCATGGAGGAAATCTCTCTGCTATTGCGGTCCGCCCTCTCTATTCTGTTGAAATAAATTATATCTCGCATCTTAGAATAGTTTGAAATTACTTGAATCAAGTCATTAATAAAAATCTACCTATTACAGTTTATTAAAAAGTCGGGTTTGTTGAAGTTTTGGCCAGAGTTTCTAAGTTTGCTAGTTAATAATCAACTTACCTTCCTTTGTCATCATAATCAGGTTTCTTGTTGAACAAGTTAATGTTCAGAGTGATGGTATGTTTATCTGCTCCAGTCTTGATCTTATGGGAAGATTTGTGATCATCTTCTTCAGATTCTAAATATTTCTGATTCTTATCAAATCTGCTATTGGCTTTATCATTTAAAGAAAATTCATCCCTGTACATTGTTGGCTTCCAGTCATCCAAAATATGATGGTCTGAATTTCTGTCATGATCGTCAAAATGGATATCATTTGGCCCTACATTAGACTCGTATTTGATAAATCTTTTGCCCTGTTCGTCTGTACTGATCACTGGAAATATATCTAACCTTACTTTACGTGGTGGGAAGGGATCCTCTCTGCGATAGTCATCAATGTTCTTATTTTTGTATATTGGCGGTAGGTAGTTCTTCCTATGAATATTAACAATATCGTGATCACTAACGCCATCTACTTCTTCAGCTCGTGATATCGACCCATCGTCATGAAATATCAATTCATCTTCCTGTTCAAAATTTCTGTTATATTGGGTAGGGAGTCTGAACCTGCGTCTATTATTATTTTTACCTTTCTTCTTTTTAGATTTACGCCTTTTAATCTTTGGTCTGGGCATAGGACGAACGGTTCCTTTTCGAGTGATGATTGATGGACGCAGAATATGATTTTGGTCTCCAATTTTAATATCTCTCGGCACGTTTGGGAGTGAAAATTCGTCTTTTTTCGATTGAATAAAATCTTGCTTCTCTTCTTTAGTCATGAACTCAATGATGTCTTGGATACTACGAGCATCTTTGGGATACTTAAATTCTGGTGGAGTTGAGTGAAATTCTGAATGCCTTGGTCCCCTTCTAATCGTTGAAAGCTTTACATCGTCGGGACCACCACTAGGTAAAGCTTGCATAAAATCCAGTTGCACGGGTTTACTTCCTAAAGGTAAAGCTCTCCTAGTAGGTCTGATGGCTCTCATTTCAGGGACAGGTATTCTCAATGGCGGTGATCCAGGAGGTGGCCTCATTATAGGTGGCGCCTCGTCTATTCTTCTTCCTCTGAGTCGTGTCTTAGATCCTTTCTTTCTTCTTCTTATGGGTCTCATGGGGTATCTACCGTTATGAGGTGGGTACGGACTTCTCAACATTTTGATTATCTCAGCTGAGTTTTTATCCGTTCCTAATTTACGCATAGTTTCTACAATTTCTTTTTCAAGCATATCTACCGGTTTTCCCCCATTTGCTGGATTCGAACTCCTCTGAACGAATGGGAGACCTGCTCGTCTTGTTGGGTTATACCTGAAAGGAAACCTACTTCCTCTCCTAACAGCTGGTATCAAATGCCTGTATGGCCCTTGTGGTTCTGCAGCCTCTTGAGTGAACTCCTCAAGATCGTCTAAACTTTGAGTGGCATCGAATTGATGGTCTGTGAATTGAACATCCCGAAAGTTGTTCGGTCTTGTAGGAGTTTTTCTTCGAATTTGAGGGAAATTATCCTTGTCATAGTGTACAACATCGTGACTGTTATCGAAAATTCTTGTGCGTACTATTCTTGGCTCTTCGTGCTCGATCGGAGGAAGGATTAGGGGCTCATTAATGTTATCAGAATGTTCTGAAGGGAAATTTCTGTTTACTTGTGTTGGATGCTTCATTCGAATTTGTGATCCTGGTGCAAAATCACTATTGAATGATATAGGATTATTGAAATTTACAGAATGATCAGATGGATAACTATTGCTGAACAATGTTGGTGGGTTCTCGAACGTTTCATACATTGTTTTCTCAGAGTTTTCCATATCATCAGGTGCCCTATACTCAGCAAGATCCTCTGAATGTTCTGGATATGACATTGATGAGTCATAATGATCTTCAGTTTCTCCTTCATTGTAAATATCATCGTCATAAAATCCCGTATCCTTTCTATCAATCTCGTCAGGCGAGTGCTTGGTAGTACTGTCAAAATTGTATGTATAATCGCTTTCGTTTCTGCTGTAGATGGTGTTATTAGGAGTGATGATATTATTGTTTTTATCTATGAGGAACGGGTCATTTGAATTAGCTCCATAGCTGAATATGTCGAACGGTGTTGGTTGTCCCATGATGGTGGCGACTATTAGGTAAAACTGAAAATGAATATTTAACGTAAGTGTGAATTAAAAAAATTAATAATCGTAGTGATAATGCTAAATTTCAACATGAGATACAACTTTGAAGGAGACTTACAACAAATAGGAGACCCAATGTTAAGCTTATTCCGAACACAACCTTGCAGCTCTTGCAGCAAGTTCTGTTCATTGAAGTCTTTTTAAAACTTCCATCTGGTTCGAAATCCTGATCTTCAAGTTGCCGCAACCTATTAATTTAGATTAAATTGAACAACAAAACACTATTTTGCTGTAATTTTAAAGATAAAAATATTTTCTCAAATGAAAGAATGACTATAAATTTTTTCGAAGAGTTTCCAAACCCAATTTATTTTAAATTTAAGCATAATGTATACCCTGCAGTTACTTTTATTTTCACTAAATAGATTTGAGGTTAAGAGTTTATTAGAAGAATTTCTCGTTCTTTTCCTTACCTGTCTTCTAACAGTATTTCCCTTCTCTGTCTCTCCGATTCGTTTATTTGCTCTAAAGCCCTTTGTCTTCGCAACTCCGCTTCATCCAACTCGTTCTGCCTGCGCACTCTTCTCGCTTCCTCTTCGGCAACTGTGCGCCTGGCTTCAGCTTCAGCCACCTTCATCAATTGAAAATGTTAAGGGGACTTCACCGTACTTGGAAGGTGTTCGTTCACATGGGTCATGAACTAATCTGACCTTTAGAAATTACTCATTGACCTATCATGACCTATGGTAACACCTATTCTCAGAGTAGGCACTATGAATAGGTATTCTCCAAGAATAAAAAACTTCATTGTTAGAATGTTAGAATTAAAAATCCTATAAAATGTTAGGCTGTTTTCTTTGATGTAAAACTTTAAGTGAAACTAAATTTTTCTAATGAGTTTTAAGTGATAATGTTGCTTTCCAATGCGTAATTGCATAGATTTTTCCACTATTTATAAAGATAACACTGAAAGCTCCAACTCACCTCCTCGCGTATCTTCCTGAGTCTTTCCGTCTCCAGCTCTTCCCTGGCTCGGTTCACGTGACTCTGGGGTGACTTCCTCATAATGTCAGTGGTGATCAAAGGAGACGAGTCCTTCGTTGCAGCTTTCCGTGGACGTAAAATCCAAGATGTGTAGAAGTTTTCAGGTTGTCTAGTTCTTCTGAAAAAAATCAGCATTCTTAATTTACCTGATTTTAATAATATCTATAAAAAAAATATTCAATAAAAAGTTCGAACACACAGAAAATAAATCAATTCATTAGTGGTGAGAGAATTATTAATAATATAATAGATGAAAAATGTAATATTCAGTAATTTATTCCAGTTTATACGTAATTTAACTCATATGTGTACTTACTCTGTGTGTTTTGCAGCTGTTGTAGTTGCTAGTATTTTGAGCAGTTGTTCCGTGAATTTGCCTTTAGATTCTGATCTGTGTCTTCTTTGGGGTGGAGGAGATCTGGACTTGGCTCTCTTGGTGTGCTCGAAGGAACCTATTGCATTTACCATCATAAGATTAAGATTTTACAATTGGTGTTGGTTCTAAATTACTTCTTTCCTATTAGATAGTGCCACTATACGAAAGTTTTTTTTTATAAACTGAAATTTAAATCAATCAGGCATGACATTCAGTTACCTAAAGACTGATGTCTCCTCCTGTCTCTCTTGCGCTGTCTCTGTCCTCTCCTTCTGTCTGGGGAAGGTGTCTCGATCCGTCTGTACTTTTTAGCGTCTCGACGGTGACTTCTTCTTGGAGCGGAGTGAGACCTACGGCTGTGATCTGATGGAGACCTCGAACTGTCTCTGTGCGGTTGAAAAATCTATAAATTAACATATATACCTACATTCAGAACAATTCCTTTATGAATAGTTACTTCCAGAGAGAAGAGTCACTGTGCGATGCTAATTTCACAAATCCCAGTTTTCTAATTTTCAATTATATTCAAATTTTACAAATTTGTTGCTGTGTACCCATACCAATTTAAAAGTATTACAGTTGATAAAATTTCTTTTTAAGAATGTGAGTTTAGTAAACTGTCAAAAATTCAATTCCGATACACTTTTCTTTGACTTTGCATTTAGGAGCATCAGGAGATAAATTAATTTGCGGCATATCCATTGCAGTACAAGTTATAAAAACTTTAAATTAGGTGAAATATTTTGTGATTAAGAATTAGATTTTCTATTTAATTTAGTATTAGATTTAGAATTTGACTCCCTATTAGATTTAGAATTAGATTCCCTATTAGATTTAGAATTAGATTCCCTATTAGATTTAGAATTTGACTCCCTATTAGATTTAGAATTAGATTCCCTATTAGATTTAGAATTAGATTCCCTATTAGATTTTGAATTAAATTCCCTATTAGATTTAGAATTAGATTCCCTATTAGATTTAGAATTAGATTCCCTATTAGATTTAGAATTACATTCCCTATTAGATTTAAAATTAGATTATCTATTAGAATTCCCTATTTTAAACCTAACAAAGTTACATATATATCTTATCCCATCCCAATCCTCTCACCTGTGATGCCTGTTATTACAATTACCCATTTTAAAATCTAACATAGCTGCGTATCTTATTCCATCCTCTGACCTGTGGTGCCTGTGCCTCCGCCGGCGGTGCCTTGGCGAAGAACTCCTAGGCCTCACTGACTGCAGACTGTCTGCTGTGTAGAGGCTTCTGCGGTCAGAGTGTCGGTGGTTGTGCCTCGCCATCAGAAGCTGGGGAAGAAGAGTTAGGAGATGAGTATTTATCATCTTAATAACTATTACAAGATGACTACTTATTCAATTAGATGACTATAACAAGATGATTATTAATCCATGGATGTTTCCAGCCATCAGAAGCTGGGAAAGGGGGTTTAGGTATAGTTAGGTCTTAGAAAACAAATAATTTATCCATTTCTACAGGTCTCGTCATATTAATATGCATAATTTATAGTGTTATAAAATTATATATGCCTATTGGTTAATGTTTTAAAATGAAATAAGTTGCAACGGGCTTTTTTCTGTAGAACTCTTCTATAGTGGAGTCTCCTACCCGGTATAGTGAATAAATTTTCTATAGTCTACCATGAATAGCCTTCAGTTATAGAAAACTATTGGCCATTCATGACAGACTAAAGAAAGTTTGTTCACTATACGGAGTAGTTCTCTTACTCAGGACTCTACATTCACTATAGAGGACTCCACAACAGAGGAGTCCTACAGTATTATTAGAAAATTAAATATACACTGTGAAATAGTTTGACTCGTATTTTTTCTTCAGTGTATACTTGATAGATATTGTATAAATTCAACTGTTTTAACAATTAACTGAGGTATAAAAAGTGTCTGTAAAAGAATGGTTTTGTTGATGAAATGTATATGTAGATTACAGGCATATTATTATAGGTGCAATGTCGAATAATTCATTGGTCTCTAATTTACAACTTACCAAATGATAAAAAATGTACTGTTTTGTTGTTTGAAATTGTGCGCACTGAATTATTTTTACCTTTTCTAACTACTATTTCCTATAAAGTATATTCATAAACAATAAAGGACCGTACACACGCAGGGTTTTTAGGTTTTTCCTTCAGACTTTTTGCTAAGCTCCTCCTACTACGAGAATATAAGAAAAAACGATATAAATATTATTTATTTATTTATTTTTAATTGGTACCCAATTAAAATAATATAATAATTATACGATTTATATTGTTTTATCTTGTTCTCGTGGAAAAAGTAGGAGGAGCTTAGCAAAAAGTCTGGTGGAAAGACTTAAAAAACCCTGCGTGTGTACGGCCCTTTAAAGTTAATGTCGTAAGTATGACTATCATTAACATTATAGTCGTTCATCTGTGACATTTGCCATTAATTTTTACGGGATGTTTTTTGGACGATTGGTTTCTGGGTGTCGTGTTTTCACCTCAATTACATATATATATGTTTTGTTAAAGAACACAATATTATATAAACAATACAACAAATTATATATAAAATAAATTGATATTATTGATGCGTGATTCGAATTTATGATACTTTCTATAGATTACTTTACGCAATTATTTTATCTATAAAATAATCCACGTAATGAATGCCGTAACAAATTTATTACAATGGGAACTATAACGCGGTCAGAGCAGATGGTGAGAATTAGCACAGGTACTGAGTAGAGGTACACTGAGAGTAGTGTACTCGTGTAACAGCATCTAATTGTAGTGTAGAGTAGTGAACTTATGTAATAGTATCTAATTGAAATGAGTGCAGGTACAGGGGTTGGAAAAATTAATTGGAGAAACTTTATTTAATATGGAGCTGAGCCCCCTTATTCTTCAATACAACTTTCGATACGTCTCGGAATGGAATCATAAAACTTCTTGACTTCTTCCATCTTAACTTTCTGCCGTTCTTCTATCAAAATCTGCTCCAAGGTGGAGGGTTTTCTGACTTGTCGCTAGAGGTTCGCATGCGATTGAGGGAGCCATAGCATGCGTTACAGCTCAGTTTCATGCTCTTCATTATCGTCTTGGAAGATGAAGTCACCTTCAGGAGACAGAGTTTGGGACATTGGATGCACCTGGTTACCCAAAATGTTCAGGTTATCTTAGCTGTTGATCCTACCATGCAAGGCAACAATTGAACCAAGAGAACTCCACATTGTGGCTGCCAAAACAGTTACCGAGCCTCCTTCGTGTTTCACCGTGGAAAGAAGAGAGTCCGAGTTGAAAGCTTCTTTGGGATACCTCCACACGAAACTCGTTTCGAAGTCGGAAAAAGAGATAATATTACTCGCTTCCATTTATCTGGAGACGAAGTTTTGTGGTCCCAGCCCCACATCATCCGCTTCTCAACGTTTCGAAAAGATTGAAGAGAAGCTTCCTGATGGCGGCTCTTCAATGGTATACAACTATATGGAGCTCGATGACGAAATGTTTTGGTATAAACTAGATTGCTTATATCATAGTTTAACCCTGCACACACGTTAGTCACCGTAATTCACTGATTTTCCTCAAAATGTGGTTTAATGATCGCCTATCTCTATCAGAGAGCTTGGAAAGCCAACTACAATTGCTCCGACAGTTGACAGTCCCTGTTTTTCGAATCATGTCATCGTCCTCGAAATGATAGCTCTTTAAAAACCCAAAAGTTCAGCGTTTTTGGTGAACAATTTGCCCTTTTCAAAACCAGATAAGTCTTGCATTCTAGATAAATATCAAATAAATCTTGAACACAATGTTTAATATACAATTGTGTAGCAAGAACAACCTATTCACAGTAAATATTTACCAGCATAATGGAACTCACTCAGATTAATATTTAGGATAAAAGAGGCTATTTAAGATAGTGTACCAAAGAGTGTAGTGTTTCAATTATTTTGTCCAACCCCTGTAGATTTTTCAATCCCATTTTATATCATATATTTTTATTTCCGTATTATAATATTGGAAGGATATTTGCCAGAAAGCATTTTTTTAAATATAATCTAGTTTAGGATAGGCTTTAGAGCTATCTTGGTGACTTAGATCGAGATCTCCAATGTACCTTTCACTCTCCAGTTGGGACGTATTTGTCCCATATCCTAAAGGTATAAATGAGTAAATTTCGAAGCCATTTTCTTCCATTGAAATGGTTGAGAGAGCAATTTTAGGCAGAATATAAATAAGCTGAGTGATCACAATTTTACGTATTTTGAGAATATCTTTCGCCTGCAGAAAAGAGAAAGTAACTAAAATACACAGAAGGTAAGTTCTGAGTTATCGGACGGTTCCACATTTTCGTGAACGTAAGAAAATAGTATTTAGTAATTACTATTTAACTTTCATTTTAATTTCTATACCTTTTCTTCTAAAATCAACAGTTCACGAATGACATAAGAATTATAATATATTAAAATATAAACCAAATACAAAAACTAGGAGAAACTAAATCTAATTTAATTATTGTATGATAAAAGAAAGGAACAAGCAGAGAGAAAGAATAATAAGCAATTACAAGAATGGAGTGACATGTTGTGACAATAATAGTGACAGTGTAAGACTTGGGGCTATAGGACATCTAAGGGAGAAACTATTGTGACTTGTGTTGGGGATTGTAAAGAGACTGTAGAGATACTGTACATATACTGTACAGATACTGTACATATACTGTACAGATACTGTACATATACTGTAAAGATACTGTACATATACTGTTAAGATGCTGTACATATACTGTACAGATACTGTACATATACTGTACAGATACTGTACATATACTGTACATATACTGTAAAGATACTGTACATATACTGTTAAGATACTGTAAAGATACTGTACATATACTGTAGAGATACTGTAAAGATACTGTACATATACTGTAAAGATACTGTACATATACTGTTAAGATACTGCACATATAATGTAAAGATACTGTAAAGATACTGAACATATACTGTAAAGATACTGTACATATACTGTAAAGATACTGTACATATACTGTAAAGATACTGTACATATACTGTAAAGATACTGTACATATACTGTTAAGATACTGTACATATACTGTTAAGATACTGTACATATACTGTTAAGATACTGTACATATACTGTTAAGATACTGTATAGTGATGTATATAGTATATACTGAAATCCGTGCTATATCATACATCAACTTAATTCACATGGTATATGATTCTTCTTTCAATTTCTACGACATAATTGTGTTTATTATAAATATACCCAATTATCATTTCATAACTAGTCACAATTTTCTACATAGGAATTATTTTGTATGAACTAAAGTGCTTAATTTTATTTATTTATTGCTACATATGTAGCTTCCTTTTGCAGTAAACACAGGCAAAGAAAAATGTGTCTGTGATGATTTCTTGACAGTTTACTAATTTAAAAGAAACTTTACTAATTGTAATGTTTGTAAATAGTTTAAAACTGGTCTGCGTACACAACTACAAATTGATAAGATTTTAAAATGATAGAAAATTAGAAAACTGTGATTTGTAAAATTATCATCATATACAAAAACTCTTTTCCCTAATAGTAATATGGTTATTGTTTCCATAATCTTTTCATAGTTATTAGTTTATTAAAAGTTGAAGAACTGGAAAAGCTTCAGTCTATAATATGCTGACTCATGCTCCAGCTTTCCCAGGTTTTCATATCGTATTTAATCCAGTTAATCCGTTATAGCCGAATTAAAAGATTTTATGGTTAGGAAAACATTGTTGCATTGAATTGGTCAAATAAATAAGCTGACCATAGGTCATCTTTATTAAAACTAACTGTTAAAGTAGGTAATTCTACCTATCAAATTCTTGCAAGTCACTGTGCAGATAATAAATGTAGATGTAGTTTAAGCTATAACGCATATGTTCTACAATAAAACTCACAGGTAGTGAAGATTTGAGTTAAAAATTAAATGGTTGATTATATCAATTCCTATAGTTACTCTACATAGTAAAGTACTTTTTTTTTCATTTCGTGAGAAATCGATTGATATAATGGGTTTGGGATTATATTTAAATGCAAGTACATATTAGAAATACTTACTGATTTAAAAAACAAAACAATTTTTTACTCTCAAAAGCCAAAACTATCTTTTATTATTATTTACATTAGTGTCGCCATGGCTACAAATTCTTGTTTTTTTTTCTTTTAATTTGTGTTGTTTAAAGTGTGACAAACGGACGGACCAGGCTTCTATTTAATATACTAGATATAGTAACTATATATATTGTATCTAAATTTATTCACAATACCTTGTCATATCATAAGTTCGAATAAACAGAACTTTCAAAATTATAAAATCTATACCAACAATAAGAAAAAATAATATTTACTTCCAAAGAAATTTCAAAGTGAAAACATTAATTATTGTTTAGATCCTAATTTACGATTTGGTTCATTCTAAGTGAGTTACTATTAGTACTAAGTGAGTTACTATTAGTACTAAGTGAGTTACTCTTAGTGCTAAGTGAGTTATTGGTAAGTAATGCTAAGTAAATAACACGAAATGGGTCAGCTAACTGTAGAGTGAAAGAGAAAATCTGACTATAGCCAACTGGTGACCTTCCCATATTCTTCATCACGATTAAACTATAGTGTCCCACAATACTTTCAACCCATCTCTGTCAATATTGAACTTATGTTTCTTATTTTTCAGATTTTGAAGAGGAGATCATAACAACAAATAATCAACAATCAGATAAATTTAAAATGCCTTGGAAAAATAAAGTATTTCGCGCCACTACTTGTTTGAAGACGAAATCAGTCAAAACGGTGCAAGCAAAATATTGCAGTTACACATAAAAGCCGAATTTATCATTGGCTTCACAAATTTAAAGCAATATCAACAAGAAGGCAGACCCACCCAAATCTGACAGGAAGATCTGTCTCCAGACAGTGTGAATGCGGTGAAAGATTCTGCTTGAAGAGAATTCTCCCCCCCCCCTCCGAGAAGAAGGGGGGGGGAGACGAAAAAATTAAGACGAAGCCAAGAACTGGATATTTCACGTTCATCAGAACAGAAAATCTTGTTCATGGATATCCATCTCTAGCCATACATAAACTCAAACCAGCTGAAATGGCGGAATGTGTTGTGATGTGCCGGTGATTCGAGGACAAGATCGAAGTGGACTCTGACTCCAAGAGAATCTCTCACCGCATTCAAACTGTCAGATCTTAAAGTCAGCTTCCTGTCAGATTTGACTGGGTCTGCCTCAAATGAATTTGTGTTTATTTAAGCAAAATTCTTGGACTGAGACTTAATTCCTATGCAATCTTATAGGTGTATGGCATATCTTCCAATAGTTCATAATTGAGTGATTGCATAGAGTGGGATTGGAGTTTTGCTAAATCAACTGCAGTTTCTATAATTTAGTAACTACCTATCTAAGATAGAACATTTCAAATTGACGAACATACAACTGCTCCCTCTCTAAAGATTATCAAAGTCGTCGAAGTAAGACTCACACAAGCCAAACAGGTTAATGTGGAAAACGTGAGAAGAAAAACAAGAGAAATATTGTTGAAGAATAAGAAAACAAGGAAAAAATGTAATCTCCATTAAAAGTAAATCCGTTGTGATATGAGAATTCCATGTCATTTTGAAGATATCAAAATTCTCCTTTATTTTGTTTATTCCTTCCTACCGAAGTTTCAGAGGTAAAATTATTAGTAATTTCTCCTGGGATCGTATTTTTTACAGAGCCTTATTCCCTTTTGCATAATTTTGTTCTCAAAGGAATAATTATTTCCTGGCATTTGGTTTTAATTAAGGTAACTTTTGATTAGTAAAAAAGTAAACAAAAGTCAGCACACTCAGCATAATTTGTCTCTAGTACTTGAAGATGACAAGAAATTTTTCAAAAAGCATATATCCTTTTTCAACAAGACGGCTTTTTTCAAATCACTCCAAATCTTAAAGAAGATATGCAGCAGTAGTGTCAGTTTCATTGAAAAGAATACTCATCGGTATCAAGAGGTTTTTTGAACTCAACGTTGAAGATATTTTCTAAGAATCGATTAAGCTTTTGAATAGAAAGATGTCAATTCATTGTCAGGAACAAGGCTTCTTGGAATCGATTTTACTAATCTGAAATTTTATCCTCATTCTATAATTGAATTTCAATTATAGTTAATAGAATAGAGCTTCTAAATATAACTTCAACGTTGGTATTTCAATTATCTCTTCGAAAATAGGGAGATTCCGAATGAATATTTCCCAATTGGTGTCAAGTTAATTTTAACTAATTATTCTAACAGAAGAACATTTTTATCAATCCAAGAATTTCGTCCTCATACACTGTACCATTAATAAATTTAACTACACATTAGGTACAAAACATTCCCATTCTGAGAACTCATTTATTATTTAATCTATTTCAAATACCTTTTCATTGTTAGGTATTTTTACCATAGAGAAGGTAGATGCGTGTTTGTGGGTCATGAGTCCGAACCGTGCCACCAGATGTCGCATGAGTCTCCATTTCTAACACATACTGTGTGAGTGTTTGTACCATTTTGTTTGCACTCAACTGTCTTTCACACCTTTACATAATTAATTAACGATACATTTTGGTACAGGTAGGTAGGTATCTTTAACACTTTTACATAATAGTTAACGATACCTTTTGATGAAGGTAGGTATGGGGATCCAAATGTGAGCGTATGTACCTACCATTCTGTTTGCACTGAACTGTATTTAACACCTTTTAATTAATGATACCTCTTGGAAAATGTAAGTAAGCATCATAAGTACGGTTGTGACAATATGCGTTTAAAATCATAGATCTTAAGAATATTATAGACGAAACTAAATGAAAAAGGTATCGAATACTATATACCGCTGGTTTAGAACGATTAAATAGTTTTTAATTCAATCCGTCTATATTATTTTCAGGATCTATTATTTTAAACGCATATTGTCACAACCCTAATCATGAGGTATGTGAATGGACCATTATTTTTGCACTGGGTATCAGGTATGGGTATCATAAGATATGGTTACTGAAGTAATAGTTGGGAAATTCCAGGGTTGTATTACATTAGGAGCTAAAGTTACCTTGCAAAATTTTATATAAAATATTCCTCAGAATGTTATATTTGTAGATTACAACATTTCGGATTTTTTAAAACACATCATCAGTTGAAATGTAATAGTTTAAATACATAGATTTAGATTCCCTGTGAATTATACGTGAAGAATATAATATTATTATATTATGAGATATTTAAAAGAAAACTTTATACTGCAACTAATAAAACAGCAGCTAAAAACAATTCAGAAAATATTGAAAAGTACTCTTCATTTATCTGTTAATGAATACCTATTAGAATAACAATAAGAATACCTATATAGAATACCTATTAAAATACCAATAAGAATACCTATATAGAATACCTATTAAAATACCAATAAGAATACCTATATAGAATACCTATTAAAATACCAATAAGAATACCTATATAGAATACCTATTAAAATACCAATAAGAATACCTATATAGAATACCTATTAAAATATCTATTACAACACCTATTACTATTCTCTTTAGAGTTAAAATAGTACGTTATGTTTTTCGTCACTTTGTTCGATAGGTTCCGAATGACTGGTCACCGTAACTAGGTATACCTACCATATGCCGTAAGTGTCAGCAGTGTGCGGTATTTCATGCGAAATATATACCTTAGTACTACAATTAAAACATATAAAAGGGACGTTTGGTGAGAAGTATTTAGATATCAGACAGGATATAGGATAACGAACTGAATTAAAAATAATATCAAAAGTTTTTAATAAAGCCGTTAATATATTTGTTTTGTTTTACTGGCTTAGGTCAAATAAAATGAAATTATGTTTCATGATAGGTACTTGATTGTAAGTTTTAAGAAGAAAATTGTTGATAGTATATTTATAACTTCATAAGTTAGTAATAATTTAATAATTACATATTTTGTGTACCTGAATTCAGAACTGAAATTAATAAAATAAATGGAATGTGAAAATAGTGTCCATGAATATTACTCTACTAATTAAGGTATAAACCAATAAAGATAAATTTGTCTGTGACTGTCCCTAGTACAACCCCCTGTGACGTAGAAAATACACGATGTAAATAACAAGGAAAGAAATTCGCCATACGGACACAGTAACTAGATATTAACTCTCGGAACGTGACAGACAGACAGACAGACATAATGACTAAAATCGCATCTGGTGGCCAGTATATTTGTGTCAACTACAGAAATTTGTGAGGTAAATTAGGAGAAAACATATTGAAGTGAAATGTTAATGGGAACTCAAATGTAACCTACACTTTAATATGCTGGTTGGAAGATAGGTACTATAAAATAAGTAGATGTTGGTGAAAATAGTTATACTTTATGCTAATTGCAATTTAAGTTGGTATATATAAAGTTTTAGTAAATTTACCTATAAATCTGAACTGTAGATTTCAAAACTTTATTGCATTGGCTAAAAATAAAATAAAATTTAATTATGTATGTATGAATCTTCTATTAGGTATAACTGGTAACGTAATTAACCTATATGGTTTTATATTAACTTATATAGTTTTCTCTTACATGTCCTAAAATGTAGAACCATAGAAAAGCAACAGCAACATCAACAGTTTTTATAAACAAGAAAAGATTCTAAATCTTGTTTTTATAACCTCTATTTTATAAAAAATTATTTATAATCAATAAATGGCACAGAATAAGTAAATATACCGCGTATGATATAAAAAATATGAGAAGCAGTCTTTTTGATTGTAATAAAAAAGTTCTATGTCTTGTCTAGATTTCCTGTATTTATTAAATAATTATTTCTTAACAATAAATGACAAAAAAGGAAATATATGTCGCGTATAATATAAAAGTATATAAAACAATCATTTAGACTGAATGGCAGTTCTAGTATAGTTTTATTTCCTGTTGGTTATAGTTTTTCAAGTAACCATATCGACACATTATAATTCCCATTTAGGCATCACAACTCTGTAGATTATACTGGTAACTTTTGTGATGTTCTAGGGGAGCTTTTCCGTTTAATGTTGGAAGCTTTTTATTACTATATTTATTGTTACTGTATGAGCTACATTAAATAAGAAAAAGCGTAGATACAGAAATTATTGAGTGATAGTTCGGCATCATTTACTGGGTTTCAAAAATATAAATTAATACATAAAAATATTTAAAATAGTTCAGAGACGGTGATGCAGATTTTCCCCTATAAAATATACTTCTAGCAAAACCTACCTTAACTGCTCAATAAATATAACTTTCATAGTCTTTTCTTATAGCACTAAAGGCAAGACAGCAACAATGTAGACAGTAAAACATTTAATTGTGTCACACTATAGTATGTAACATACAAACAGAACACAACAAGTGTGAACTATTAGAGCGTGATATATGCATGCTAACTTTTTATTGTTATACTATAGACTGAAAAAGGAGGGGGGGGGGGAGAGGGATATGACTTCAGACATATGTAGCAATTTTTTAATTGTATTCATCTGATTGTATTTTGTAATTATTTTTTACATTGTTTGATTTCAAGAAAAATTATAACTAAGATAGTATCGATTTACTATTTTTTTTTAAATTATATTATTATGTAATCGAAGATAATTCATTCAATGCATTTATTTGTTAATAGGTATATTTAAATCTATTGTGTTTTTCATGTTTGTGCTATGGTGTCCACGTGTATCCATATGTTATTTAAATGATGTTTTTTTTTTGGTATTAACTACATAGGTTTATAGGTTTTTTCCTCTAATAAAAAAATCAATTGGCAGTTGAGAAATACTAGCAAATAAAAAATTATTTCTTATTCTGTTAAATAAAACAATGGAAAGAATTCGATTCATTATGAATAATTTTTTAAATAAATTCATTTTATTAAATTTGAAAATAATTTCTCTAAAAGTTAATCAATAGAATTGAAGAATAAAAAGTTAATACGAAAGTAAAAGCAAAAGAAAAATTGAAATTGAATTTTTTTTCTCAAAAATTTAATTCCTAAATGTTCTATTCCCTTTATAATATTCTACGTTAAAATTTAATTATAATTACAAATATGAAAACTGATGAAAACAAAGATATATTAAACCTTTTTTTATCAGGTAAATAATGTTTATATTAGAAATTTGATTTCTATGAATAGAAAATAAGAAGATACAAACTAGAACAACTGAAGAAAAATGTTAAATAACATTAAAACAATAAGTTAATTACAAACAATAAATCTTGTTCTGTCATCACTACAAATTTACTCCGTAGAATAAATTATTAAGAGGTTTTTTTTAAGTAAACATTTACTGAAGTGAAACATAGAGGGTATGATCTGGGAACTGTGGTGAAATAACATATCATAGCTCTGAACAGTAGTAAACATATATTTATGAAAAATTGGTGGTAATTATCATACTTTATTTATTATACTCTTTTTTCAATTTCACGTTCATTCATTAGATAATCAAAATGCCTTCCAGAAAAAGTCATACATTTTCAGATCAACCAAACCAAGTATGGAAAGTTCTAAAGTTCAACAGTTAGAGAAGGTTGTTCAGCAGGCAATTTAAGTTTAAGTCCTCAGTTGAGCTTGCTTCAGTGTGATGAAAAGACCAACCTCTGGTGAAGATTCCAGGTCCTACACTAAAGTTAATGAAGAAAACAATGTAACAGTAGGAAATCATGTTCAAGAAAGGCCCCAATGTTCCATTTGCCAAGTGTTAACAGCAAAGAATTTGTATATAGGGGTGTTGTAGTGAAGATTCTATAAGGAAAACATTGATAAAATATCTACGCAAACATAAAACTGCGCGAAGTCTTACCGACCAACACAAAATGTTTCGAGTACAGTTTGGATTTTAGAGCAAAATGAGGATTTCTGCAATAACATTATATGGTTCGATGAAAAACTATGGGCAGAAAAGAAGCATCCAAACAATCATAATGAGCAAATAATCCAAATATTGAAATTGATCAAAAACAGCAAGGAGGTAGACGTATCATCTGCTGGACTTGTTTAATTGAAGGCAAAATTATCTTCCACTGGTGAATGTTGACGCCTGAATAAACCAAGATGTTAGATTGGGAATGTTGAAGACGGTCAGGTGGCCAGTAATTGGGAAAATCTCCAACTTAAGAAGATACTAGTTTCATAATGGTGGGTCCATACTCCGTACCTCATACTACTGCAAGAGTTTTAAGACTGGGTAATTAGCCACTCTGAGGCCATAGCCAGCGAAAAAAATCCTATTTACTAATTTTAGTCTGTTTAGTTCAGTTGAAAGATCCTCTAAATACCCTTCCAAAGCTGGTGAACAGTGACAGAATATACTGCTAGACACATTATACTGCTGTCATTGACATTATAATTATTCATCATTACAGTTGATGAAGGGGCTTCGGAGTATACCTACTGTATTATATTTTATCATTTTATTATCATCATTGTATTATTGAACATTCTTTGTATATCAAAATAAATAAGAGTAAACTTTTTCGTTTTTTTTTCGAATTCATTATTTTTTCCCTCAAATGTCCAACATCAGGCAACACTAATAATACAATAATAACTATTTTAATATAAACATCTGTCACCCGTTACTTTTTTCACAGTTACAGCGAGGAACCTAACACACATAGGTACACAATTTGTAACGGATTGTTTTCTCTTGCTAAGTAATTGACACCAAAGAAAAACTGGTATACTGATTCTTTCCATAGTATAATTTCCATGTCTTATTTTTATTAACTGTTGTAATTAATACTGGTGTAAGTTACGAATTATCGGTCAGTACTACATCTTCGGTCATATAAGAAAAAACTATGTATAAATTGTTATTATTACACAGTGCTATCTAATACTTCTGCAAACCCGGGTTTGCAGAAGTATTAGATAGCACTGTGTAATAACAACAATTTATATATTGTTTTTTCTTATATGACCGAAGATGAAGTACTGACCAATAATTCATAACTTACCCTATATCCCACTTTACAATATATTGAACTTAATATCTTAATGAATTTTTTTATTACAATTTTTATGCCGTTTGACAAATAAAATATTTGATTTAAATGTAACTTTATTATTATTATATTGCTTCAAAATTTAGTAATCGTATTTAGCAAATTACATATAATACTAAAATTATTCATAATTTAGTACAATAACTAAATGGTTATTGACAAGTTGTCATGTACTGCAAAGTATATAATAAAAATAAATAAATGCCATAATTATCTATAACTCTCTATAGAGGTGGTCAGTTACTCTATTGTGTACAGGACACGTATTCCCTTGAGTTGCGAATGTAGGTGAACCAGATTTTGAAGAGTGAGAGTAGGTTTTTTTACGTGCTGCAGAAATGCAACTACCGGGTACTGTTAGGTAGGAATAACATTACACTATTATTAGGTAGCTATAACATTGCGCTACTCTTAGGTAGCAATAGCACTGCACTAGTCTCAGGTAGCAATAACAGTGTCAGGTAGCAATAGCATTGTCAGGTAGCAATAACACTGACAGGTAGGAATAGCACTGTAGATGGTAAGGTACTCTATTGGATGGATAGGTACTCATTAAGTAAGAGTTAGAAAAGTGGATGAATGGAAGAAAATAAAGTTGAAATTAACTGGGGTAAGTTACGAATTATCGGTCAGTTCCACATCTTCGGTCATGTAAGAAAAAACTGTATATTAATTAATATTTACTGTTTTATTTTAAAAGTAAAAATTAAATATTCATTATATCGTTTTCTGTTATATGACCGAAGATGTGAAACCAACCGATAATTCGTAACTTACCCTAGTTATAATAATTTGAGTACTTGTCTTTCTTTAAGCTTTCATATGTGATTTATGTTTATTTAAATAAAATATAGGTAATTGAAGATTTAAAAGAATGTCATCATTTGTTTGTGTTTTCTAATTCAGTTCTAGCATTATAATATTATATAATGCTACATTATTGAATAGTAATTGAATTGTATATTATATAATAAAACATTGTATACTCTATATCAAACTATTTGTTTATCAATATTAACAACAATCTATTTTTAATAGAAGAAATAAGAAAAACAAGAGAAATTCAGTAAATCAATTGATTTTAATTTTCTATTATATGTTCAATTAATATAATGGTATGCAGTCAATCATTTCCATCTTCTTTTTCAAAGAATATAAATCAGAATACAATAGAAAACTCTCTGAAGACTTTCACAACAATAACATAACTAAATCATTCTTTTATTGATAAAAACAATACAGAATATCTGAATTATTTATCACGTATTAGAAATTAGAAGACGGTACCTACCCCACAGAAGAAAAAAGAAGAAGCCCCAGGCAGCGAAATTGGAAAGGTTCTGGTACAGGGGGCTGCTATGGGGTAAGTACTCGATACTAGGGCATTTTTTGCAGCTTTTTACCCTAGGCTCTGGACCTTACTATTAAATTAAAGAAGATGCGCGCACGGTAGGGGAGAAAGTTTGCGAAAATGAAATTAGAGTAACTTACGGATTATCCGACAGTACCACATTTTGGGTCAATTAAAAAAAATGGTAATTTTAACTGGTTGTTTTAATTGGTATCCATGATACCTGAAGGTATCATGGATGCCAATTAAAACAACCAGTTAAAATGTTGAGGAATTTTTTTATCTTATATGCCCGAAGAAGTGGAACTGTCCGATAATTCGTAGGTAACACAACTGTAAATTGTTATCTATTTGGAGTACTTGACAAAAAATTCTTATTAAGACAGAGTTTTATATTCACTTTTGCCAAAACTTACTCGGAAAATTTTGTATCGACTCGATTACTAATTTCTCTCCGTAAAACTCTTACAAAAACATAATCTCAAAGCAACTTCTGCAGGCTTTTGGAAAGTTGTATTCGTAATAAAAACAATTTAAACAATGGATTAAAATTTCCAATCAACTTTCAAAATGATTAGGAAAAATTAGTAACATCAAAAAATATACAATTTAAAAGGATAGACAATGCATGAAAAATAAGAATTAAAGGTATCTTTCTCTACATTTTTTAATTTCTTTATTCATTAGAGCTTATGTTACTGGTTATAAAACTAAAAAAAACATTTCAAAATTGTTTTTATATTTTTAATTATTATATGTAATTTAAGATATTCTTGCAATTTTCTTCTACCCTCTGAATTTCCAGCGAAGAAAAAGAAAGTGACTCCCCCCTCAAATTCAAAACAATAACAAATAAGGCTTACAAATTGATGATATAGATATGTTTCGCACAATTTACTGAATTGCGCAATCTCGAGAGTGCGCTAATCGTTTTCAATCCCGGAACGACCAGAGTGCCTGAGAGGCTTGTTCCGGATGGAATACAGATATAGAGTTTAAAAACTTCAAATAAGTTGCTGGAAATCCGGGCTTCAATTGTCTAAGATGAAATTATGCCTTTTTTTCTGTTTTTCTTTAGTTTTATAGCATTTTATTTTCATGTGGAAATCTAAAGCTCGGGTGAAGTGTACATACACTGTTTCGTCACATTTTGATTCACACCAAAAAAAGCTAATATTCCTAAAGTGATGTTACTAGTGTGACGCAAAATGTGACACATAAGCGGTTGTACTTCATCCGGTCTCCAGAGGCCCACCTGATCAAAAATGATATCGAACTAAATATTTCAAAATATGTTACCTATATTTTCATTGCTATTTATACGATACATAATTAAGTCATAGACAATCAAAAGTACGGAATTCAGTAAGTCAATGTAGTTTTTAAATTATGCATCAATATTTCAAACCGAACTCGGACTCTTCTGGCATTCCAGTGTTAAAACTGCGCAGCACAATCTCGCGATTGCGCAATTCAGTTAATTTCGTGGAACAGATATATCTTAAATGGTTACCTTAACACCATTACTCAAAAATAAACATAAGGGACCTAAATTTTTACTTAAATAAAATACCTAATTACCATAAAATTTACGTTAACAGAAAATAAAGTTCGTCCCCCTTCCTTGTTCTTCTATTGAATCTATTCAAATTAATAGAAATGTCGGACAGTGAATGTTTATTGTGAAATAATTAATTACGAAGCGAATACTTGATCAATTTCTTATCTGTTAATTGTGATGTGTTATATAACCTTAGCTCTACAAATTTAAAACATTTCACGAGAAATTTTTATTTAGAGTTGAGGCGCTTTGACACACAACCGTCACTGTCCGACATTTCTAAGATTCAACAGAAGAACAAGTATTCTTGACAAACTTTATCACGTGATATCGTAAATTTAATGGTAATTAGGTATATAAGTACACTTTTAGGAACATAATTGATTTTTAAGGTAAAGGTGTTTAGGAAACGGTATAGGTAGCCATTTGTAATATGTCTAAAAGCTTTATTATGGTTTTGAAATAGTTAGAGGTATTGTAGACTTTTTCTTCGCTTGAAATTCAGAGGGTAGAAGGAAAGTCACCAGAATTTCCTAAATTACATATTATAATAAAGACATAAAAACAAATTTAAAACGGTTTGCAGTTTTATAACCAGTAACCTCAGTTCTAGTGATTAGAGTAAACAAATTAGACTGTAGAGAACCTTTAAATAAATTATTGAAGAAACGTCATAATACTTGAATTATAAACTGTATACAAGTAATACGACCTCAAACTTACATCACTGTAAGTAAACTACATTTTTGGTATATTATAGAGTACTATCAGAGAAAAGAGTCACTGCGATGATGTACTATCAGAGAAAAGAGTCACTGTGATGATGTACTATCAGAGAAAAGAGTCACTGTGATGATGTACTATCAGAGAAAAGAGTCACTGTGATGATGTACTATCAGAGAAAAGAGTCACTGTGATGATGTACTATCAGAGAGAAAAGAGTCACTGTGATGATGTACTATCAGAGAAAAGAGTCACTGTGATGATGTACTATCAGAGATAAGAGTCACTGTGATGATGTACTATCAGAGAAGAGAGTCACTGCGATGATGTACTATCAGAGAAAAGAGTCACTGTGATGATGTACTATCAGAGAAAAGAGTCACTGTGATGATGTACTATCAGAGAAAAGAGTCACTGTGATGATGTACTATCAGAGAAAGGAGTTACTGTGATGATGTACTATCAGAGAATAGAGTCACTGTGATGATGTACTATCAGAGAAAAGAGTCACTGTGATGATGTACTATCAGAGAAAAGAGTCACTGTGGTGATATACTATCAGAGGAAAGAGTCACTGTGATGATGTACTATCAGAGAAAAGAGTCACTGTGATGATGTACTATCAGAGAAAAGAGTCACTGTGATGATGTACTATCAGAGAAAAGAGTCACTGTGATGATGTACTATCAGAGAAAAGAGTCACTGTGATGATGTACTATCAGAGAAAAGAGTCACTGTGATGATGTACTATCAGAGAAAAGAGTCACTGTGGTGATGTACTATCAGAGAAAAGAGTCACTGTGATGATGTACTATCAGAGAAAAGAGTCACTGAGAAGATGTACTATCAGAGAAAAAATCACAGCATTATGCTATTTTTAAAAGAATCAGTTTTTTTTAAATATTATTTTCAAATCTTACAAATTTGTCGTTGTCTACCCAGACCAATTTTATAATATCTACAAACTTTTCAATTTTAAAGTTAATTTTTGGAAATGTTTCAATAATAAACTGTGAAAACCTACAAAGATACACTCTTATTTGATCGTATAACGTTTACCCTTAAGCGTACATATAATACATATACAATATAAACCTAGCGTATACATACAATAAATCGTACATACATACATTATCGTATACATACAATAAAACAATAATAAACACTCAATGCAAACATAGCGTCTAGTTGTGCTCTAGTAAACTCACCTGACAAACACATAGTCTTCAGATCCCTTAGCTAATCAATCAGCTGCCTACCTAGGTAACTATGAATTATTGAAAAACAGTACACTGCAAGAGATTATAGAGCATTGTTATGCATCAATTTTCCTATGCACAGAAAATATATATATATTAATAAAAAAAAATGAAATTGATTATAAATTCAAAGTTTTGTTAAGATTTGACGTATTATTAAACTAAATTATTTTCTTTAAATTTAATCAAGAAAATGCATTTTATTTATAAAGCTAACAGATGCATATATAAATTAATACTTTATTGTTGGAAATGTGATATATTTAAACAGTCTGTTGAAATGATGATATTCGTATAAAGATCTTTTACATTGTAATTTTATTTATTGATGTTAATTTACGTATTAATGAATTTCTTTTTTAAAAGTAATATTAATTGAAACTATATGTCTTTTTTTTTAACTTATTTCCATTAGTTTAATCATAAAGCTCTAATATCAATAAATATTAGTTCACTCTTATTGTTCATTCAAGTCAATCATCGCACAGACGTTTCACATCCACCATTCGCTAAGACTGCTGCAACGTAACTGGAACGGCAAACTAACTTGAAAATCACCCTCAGCCGACTGACACACTTTAAAAGAGTACCTGGCAACTCTCACCACCTTAAAAGAGTACCTGGCAACCCTCCTCACTCCTGCTACTATTGAGGACGAATTCAAGATGGTAACCAACAGTTTTTTTCTTTGCAGAACTAGGAGATATGTTGATGCCGGAGATGGTACGTGCAAAAACACTTAATGGCTCGGAATTGAGTTCATCGAAAGTCGTATGTAACCTGTATGTACTTATACCTGTCCATTATCTTTACTGTATCATCTTCGGTAAGTAGAAAAATAATCGTGATACTTTCACATTGAAAATACTAATGATTAGACTAATAACTAATTGGGTGTTTTCTCTATTGGCGACCATTTTGAAGATAGGAAAAGGATCACTAGTTAAGCATACAAGTTACCTGTAAGTTACGAATTATCGGACGGTTTTACGTTCTCTGTGGCACAAAAAGTACAATAATAATTAAAATAGCCATTAAATAATAAACATTATAATCTATTTATATATGACCAAAGACGTGAAACCTACCGATAATTCGTAGTTTACCTATTTCAGCCAAAAAGCTGTATGAGATTTTCATAACTGTTAATGTAATATAAATATTCGCCTCAATTACAAGGGACTTAAGAAAGATGACGTGGTTTATTTTTAGCAGCTTAACATCAACACATTCTTACATAATAGACATTAAAAGAATTCGGAATGACTGGTACAAAAGTTAAGAGTTTGATTGACTAGATAAGCGTCATTATATATTAAACAACAGCAATTCCATGCAATGTATTCCTATGTGGAATGGGAATGACATGTGTAATGTAGTTTATCAAGAGGTTATTTTAACTCAATGTTAAAAGATTTTCGGATTGAAGCTTTTGAATCGAAAGATTTCCATTCATCATCAGAACAAGAAGTGGAAAACCTGGACCTATATAACAATGAATTTTATGGCCAACTGTTGTATGTTTGAGCTATCTATCTAGTTTATTATATAATTCTTCTATTAACTATATTAAAATGTACAAATTTATAGTTAGTATATTTATATCTATTGCTGACAACATTCATTCTATAGAAAAAATTCTACTTTCTTTTTATCTGTAACAAAATTTAAAGGTATACGATCGTAACTAACGGTATAACCTCTCTAAACTTTTACAATTTAACTGATATAAGAGGCAAGATTTACTCTATCCGACAACCTCTTAAAGCATATCTTAAAGCGATAATGTATTCTGTAGAGGTACTAAAAAAAGTTGCAATAGAGAACTTTTTCATGTGGAAATTATAACATTCCAGATTGATAACCAGTGATATGATAACCAGTGATATGATCACCAGCGATGTGATATGATAACCAGTGATGTTTTTTTTTGACTGTTAAAAGTCCCCTCCGCTCTAAATTAAAATTTCTCCAGAAATACTTTAAATTCGTAGAACTAAAGTTATATAACATATCATAGTTCACAGAAAAAAATTGATAAAGTATTCGCTTCGTAATTAACTATTTAAGAAATAATAACTCTCCGCCTTCAATGTCTGACTTTCTATTATATTTAATAGAAGAACAAGAAAAACGAACGAATTATATCTCGTATTATTATATGTATATTTAAGAGTCCTCTCCAGACTCCGTGAAAAACTGAGCTTATTACATAATATTTTAAAACTAAGGATCATTAATCTGCAAACCACATAAAATCCAGTTCAGTATTTATTTTTCTATATGCTTTTAAAGTTTTTAATATTCTGTATGTAATAATTGTACGAAACACTAATATGACGCTGGAGAAAAAGATTGTACACTCTTTTTTTTATTTCCAATTTGAATTATATAAACACAAAATGCGTTTTCGGCCTTCGTTCATGCCATTTATGATATGTCTATCAGCTTTATTATAGTTTTGAATTATTCAAAAGTATCTTAATCTTTTTATTTGCTTAGAAAGTCGGAGGATGATGCAAAACAATCCCACGCATTTTTAATTACATTTTATTGTAAATATATAGAACCAAATTTGAAATAATTTGCAGTTTTATAACCAGTAACCTCAGCTCTAATGAATATAGTAATAATTTTTTTAGAGTAGTAGTATAAAAACTGAAGGCATATTTTTTATGTTTTATTACGAAATAAATAAATAGATCATTACTATTTAACGTATGATGGAGTATTTGTTTGTATAAGAAGGCCACAGAGTGAATACCTAATTATCGGCTGAATAAGAATTTTTATCGCTTTGACACCTCCATCACCTTCACCTAAAATCTATGAAAAGAACATGTATTCCATGGTTATATATGAATATTCATCAGGATTTCTTTTGAACTATATTGTTATGCTCTTTCTAAAGTTATCATAGTGAAAAGAAAGACGGTTGTTAGGTTTTAAATCATAAGATCATTACTTAAACACTTTAAACATTGTTGCCGTCGTGACCCTATTTTTGGTTTAGGTGTTTTCCCTGCCTTTTGTGTTTCTTTTCTAAGGGCCTCAGGTCAAAAACTTCTCATTTCACTGAAGTGACTTGCAATGACTTTGTCTCAACTAAATTACTTTCAGTTTACAAACTGAAACTGAAAAGGAAACAGGTGTGGAAATTCTCTCCTACTTTTCGCAGAGGGATTTGTGAAAAAATGTCACCAAACTGAGAACCTAGGTACCAAAGAAAATCAATGAAGCGATCACCAGGATACCCAATCGCTTTCGTTTTTACTTCAAAAATATAACCAGCAGGAATTACAAGATGAACATGACTTTAATAGGTGTTTATTAACGTAAGACTGTCACATTGATATTTACATATATCATATATGTGCGTGATGAGGCCTGTGTGAGTGTTTTCTTTTTCTGGATGAGTGGTCGTCCAAAGATTATAGGCACTGGAATCCGTGACTGATCTGTAATAGGGAGTAGATTTCTTCTTAGGATAGGGTAATAATATATAGGGTAATGATACATGGGGTAATAATATATAGGGTAATAATATATAGGGTAATGATACATGGGGTAATAATATATAGGGTAACGATATTTATTCAAATAGGAAAGGAATACTAGTTTGGAACTAGGACAGCAATAACTATACTTTAATTTACTTCAATACTGGTTACAAGCCGATACACGAATTATTACGGATTTTTCTTTTTTAATACTGAATTATATTTTTTATATGGTCATAGGTATAATTAAAGAATGTATCGTAAATATTAGAGTCACTGTTCAGTATGTACTATCAAAGAATGATAATTTCTCAAATCGCATTTTTTTTTAAAATTATTTTAAAATTTGTCATCGTGCACTCAGGCCAATTTTAAAATATTTACAAGCATTACAATTGGTTAAGTTTATTTTTCTAAATGTGATATTAGAAAACTGTGAAGAAAATCATTCTTTGACTGTACCTAAAAAAGATCTGATACTTAAACTATTTTGAAACCTAATTATTTGTTCTGTGATGATACTATTTTATTATTATTAAAAGTGATAGTAATTTAATGCTATCAATAAATCTTTCCATTACATCATTCGAGACAATCGAGAGGAAGAGAATGCGTCTAATATGTTTCCACACTTTCTAAATCCTATAAATTATTATGAGAAGTTAAATAATAAAATGTGCCGTGAGAAAATCTAAAAATGAGCTCCATATTGCGCAATAACAGTAGCAGTCAATTCAATTGTAAACAGCTATTGTTAAATTGTTAATATTGTTCTTATAATTAGTTCTGCAGAAAGGTTAATTAGATTATTTGAATATAATTTTAAAACAGTAAAGAATAGATCTTTTGGAGGATGAATTAATTTTGGTAATTATATTTTCTTTACAGATTATTCGAAGTTAAGGAACCTATATAACTTGATGATTCTATTATTGAAATGTTATATGTTAAAGTATAATATGAATAAAATAAATAAGCAGATAACAAATTCGTCAACTTCTTGAAATAAATTAATAAAATGAAACTCAATATTTCCTTCGACTTCTTTTTCATTCTTTCGATTTCTTTTTCTTTATTACCTAAAGTGTGGATGGCGCCAATAAATCAAATCAAAGTAAGTACTGGATATATTTAGTAGTATTTAGGTTCCATAAATAATTTACTAAAATAGTTTCGCATAGGCTAACTTGCTAGGTAATCATATAATGTATAACTAACTAAATACCATCACCGCAATATTTCAATACCTGACCAATGTTTTCTCCAATCTGTTCATGTTCGAACATAGTACCTAATAGGATTTATATTAAATTTTTTTTAAATAATTGTTCAATAAAACTTTAGTTTCCAAATAGTTAAATAGAATATACGACATCTATGTTTGATGAGGAACATAAATATCCCTAAATTTAGGTTGAATCTTTCATGTACCTAAATCAAAGTTTATTTCTTGTTTAAAGAATTTAAAGTGTTTAATATTTCACTGCAATAAAGCCTTTATCTAAGTGAGGCCATTATTCTTTCCTCTCTGTAGAAGCGGCAAATATTCCGAGAGCACGTTTTACCCACTCTTGGTGGTAAAATTCCCTCGTCTGCCTTCCATCCCACGCGACTTCAATATAACACCAACGATGCTGCGGGTATTGAAGCCATTGATGCTGTGGCTTACCAGTTAAGGTGAGCAATCGTGACTGAACTTAGAGGAAACGTTATAATAGGATCAAAGAAAATAATTGGGGCCTCTCTTCATGTTCAGTTGCCGGATTGTAATTTTTTCCAAAGAAGTAAGCAACCGAGATTAATGTAACGCTCATCGTTACTATGACTAGAATTTAGAAAGTTAATGTATATGCTCTTTTAATTCTTAGAATAATGTCATATTATTGTATATTGATTAATAAACCTTGAACCATTAAATGATTGTAATTATATATTGAATCTATAAATAATTGTTTATCCATTTTATATGTGATCCGATGTGTTCTAAAAATACGTAATGTCTGTATACATTACCTACAGTAGCGAACAAAATATAATGGTAGGCAAAAACAAGTTATCTAAATCTTTATTTTTATAAAAAGTACAAAACACACAATATTGAAATTTCGCTCATATGTATTCGTATGAAATTTCAAAGCATTTGGACGAATATTCTAGCAATAGTTCCATATTTTACTTCAAACACTAAATTTTGCTCTGGTCAAAAGTTAAGGGTAGCCATCATATACTTTGAAATATTCGCGGATATTGGCAATTAAATTAATAATTTGTGAATAATTCTTTACTATATCACTTCAATACATTTTCTCCCACATAATTCTACAAATTTGGCACAATATGAAGGCACAATTCTATTCATCCTCGAGAATGTCCACAATTCTTCCACATTTCTTGCGTTTCTTCTCTGAGTACAGTCTCCAATTAACATCCAAACAATCTCAATTCGATTGAGGTCAGGACTGAGTGAAAACCAGCTCATTAGAGCAATTTCTTCATTTTCTAATAGAGTCTTAACTTTTTTTATCTGAGTAGTAGCGTACGTTGTCCTGCTTGAAACTCTGTGGTTGAGGGTCAGCTGCTTGTTGATAGGAGAGAGTATGATGACGAAGAAGCTGTTTTATACTTCTGTAATAACTCCTTCTCGTAGACGAACAATGTGACCAGGTCCAGCTGAAAAAATGACCACCAAGACCATCACACTACCTTCTCCAAAATTAACCGTTTTCTTGACGCAGATCAGAGTTAACATTTCCCCTACTTTACGTTTAATTTGTACTTTCCTATAAGAACCAAAGACTTCTATTTTCTTCCATCATCACTAGCATGTACTTTCAACCATTGATCAATCGACCATACGACATACTCATGACAAAACACAAGTATCACTCTCCGTTTCTTTTTTGAGATTGAAAGCTTTGATGCAGGGATAAATTATTGCAAACCAACTTGTTGAAGTCGAAGCGAAAAAGTAGACTGAGACACCTTACCACCAGACATGACATCTATCTCACGAAAAATTTGACCAGAAGTGTTGAAACTACCTTGCAAGCTACTTTGAAGACTTGCATGATCTTCTCTCAGCAATGCTTGTGGAAGTCTATCATTCTTCGGTTTGGAATCAACAGCTCCATACTGCTTATGTTGAGCCACAATATGTTGTACAATCGTTTTGGACCTTCATGTGGCAATAGAAATCTCTTGCAACGACAATTAGAGACTGTATCAGAGGGGAAACATGTGGACATTTCTTGAGGATGAATAGAAGATGGATAACTCCTTCATATTGTACAAATTTTTTTGAATTTTGTGGTAGAAGATGTATTAGAGTGATATAGCAAAGAATTATTCACAAATTATTAAGTTAATTGCCGATATCCGCAAATACTTCAAAGTTTATGATGGCTACTCTTAACTTTTGACCAGAGCAAAATTTAGTGTTTGAAGTAAAATATGGAATATTTGTCCAAATGCTTTGAAATTTCATACGAATACATATGAGTTTTATATGAATATACGTGCAAAATTTAATAATGTGTGTTTTGTACTTTTTATGAAATTAAAGTTTTAGATAACTGGTTTTTGCCTACCCTTATATTTTGTCCGCTACTGTATATGACATGTGTGGCTTCAATTTATAACTATTCTTAATAATTAGAATAATTTGATTTAATTCACCGTTCAGAGAATTGGACATCAGACCTGGTTTGAGGGACCCAGAGGACACCAATGAACTCCTCACCATCACAAACTACCCTTACCCAACAGAACCCACTGACTACAGTGGCAAACAAGGACCAACTACCCACGTAAGAAAATAACATTAGCTCTTCATTCTGGTTTTATGACAGTTAACCATCGTGGTGCCTTCCCACCAAAAGATTTAATGCAAGAAAGAATGAAAGAGTGAAGATGGTCTGAAGTGAGAAAGATGGTTCAAGATGGTTTCTCATCTCGCCTCACATCTTGCAATCTTTCTTTCTCTCTTTTGGTATGCAGGACACCTAAGTTAATGTTTGATTTAATTTGTTTTCTTTCTTCAGCGCACCAGTTACCTTATACGGAAACCTGCAGGTCGGGGTATTCCAGGCCCAATCATAGCATCTGACCAGTTGAGAAGTCTGCCATCATATTCGGACTACGAGACGAATGCTTCGTATAACTTCCTCAGATCTTTGTTGATAACTGACGCGTTCAAAAAGACATTTAGTTATTTCTAAATGTGAATGATATGAAGTATGTACATTCTTAAAAGATACTACAGTATTGTAATTTTAGAATAAATTATCTTAGAAATAATAATTGTTCACAAATGATTACAGATAGATAGTTTCGTATCGATAAGTTTATAGGTATTAATAAATAATTATACGAAATACATTATCTGTACCATTTCTACTCGTGTATTGAATTCTTCCTTTTTTATCTTATCCCATGCAAATATTTGAAAACTTAAAGATCCCCTCCAAGCAAATATTTTTATTGCCTTATTCAACAAGGCTAATGTTTCTTATCATTTTGCTGCAAACCGCATCAAATTTGGTAGCATATTTTTAATTTTATATGCTTTTAAAGATTTTTTTAATCAAAACTCTACAAAACCTATTTTACTTCCGACTTACTAATTTAAGAAATTTTCAGCCTGAAGAAAAAGAATGTATACCATTTGTTTTGATTGTCAACTAGGTATTAGGTATTAATAAATCCATTTAATATTCGTGTAAAGGTATAAAATTGAATGAACTTATACTAGAAACGTTTATATACTTTAGGAAACAATTAATATCTAAAATAAAGTTTGTTTGTTTATAAAATTCAAATTTGTAATCAGAACAAAGAGTGTACAATCTTTATCTATTCTTGAGCATCAGATTAGTGATTCGCTCAATTGTTGCTCACAGAGGACTTTTAAAGCTAATATAAAATATAAGCTGAACAGAATTGTATGCAGTTTGCAGAATAATTATCGTAGACCTTAGTTCTATAATATTATGTTATAAACTCATTTTTTTCCCGGAGCGTGGAGAGGACCTTTAAAGGTCCTCTCCAGGCTCCGAGAAAAAAATGAGTTTATTTCATAATATTATAGAACTAAGGTCTACGATCATTATTTCGCAAACCGCATACAATTCGGTTCAATATATATTTTATTATTTGCTTTTGAAGTTTTTTAATACTCTGTGAGCAACAATTGAGCGAATCTCCAACCTGACGCTGAGAAAGAAGATTGTACACTCTTTGTTTTGATTTCAAATTTAGATTTTTAAACAACAATGCATTTTGACCTTTTTTAAGATATTAATTGTTTCTAAAAGTATATAAACGTTTCTATAAAAAGTTTATCCAAATTTAAACCTTTAAACGAATAATACATAGATTTATTAAACCAAATACCTAGTTGACTATCAAAACAAATGGTGTACATTCTTTTTCTTCAGACTGAAAATTGGAAAGTCGGAAGTAAAGTAGGTTTTGTAGAGTTTGGATTATAAAAATCTTTAACAGCATATAAAATTAAAAATATGCTATCAAATTTTATGGGGTTTGCAGTAAAATGATAAGAAACATTAGCCTCGTTGATTTAGGCAATAAAAAAATTTGCTTGGAGGGGACCTTTAAGATATTAATTGTTTACAAAAGTAAATAAACTTTTTTATAATAAGTTTATCCAATTTTATACCTTTAGACGAATATTAAATAGATTTATTAAACCTAATACCTAGTTGACCAGTCTGCAAAAACTGGTAAATCTCTTATTATGTTTGTAGCAAATTTAATGTAAATATAGGGATTAATTCAGAAGTGTTCGTAGCAAAATTAATGAAAATAAAGGAATTAATTCCAAATTGTTCAGAGAGAATATCCCAAATATCTCTCATATTCTGCAGACTGGCTAGTGGACAATCAAAACAAATGGTGTACATTCTTCTTCTTCTAACTGAAAATTAGAAAGTCGGAAGTAAAATAGGTTTTGTAGAGTTTTGATTATAAAAATATTAAAATTATGCTATCAAATTTGATGTGGCTTGCAGTAAAATGATAAAAAACATTAGACACGTTGATTTAAGCAATAACAAACTTTGCTTGGAGGGGACCTTTAACTTATGCCTCAAATAATTTGTTATTAATGTATCCATGTTTTAGTTAAATCTGCCTAAGTAAAACAACTTAAAAATGAGAGTCGTTAATCGCGATGCTTTCAAGCAGATACGTGCATTGTTGAATGTTTTGGAAGGAAACCCTGTTTATTTTTCTACCCCTCTTAGTACTCACTTCAGCTTGCTCTTAGAATTTTATATGATGTTGAAGGAAATCCTGTTTATCTCCGAGACTCCGATACCAAGCTGTGTTCTAAATGGTTAATGATGATCTGCAACTTCAAAATTCACTTCGTCTTGAGTCTTCTACTCTTCTTGTTGTTTAGTTGATCTGTTGAGCTCATCTGCTTTTTTAAAAAGAAATATGTTTAAAAAAATAAGAAGGCTAATATCCATGACCCTGAGACTGGCATAGCCATTAGCCATAGGCCCATAGCCCCAGTCTGCAGAATATGGAACATTTTTCCAAGACTCTCTGCGGGAGTTTTTGATTGAATTTTAGAAATTGTAGATCTCTGCGGGAGATTTTGAATTAATTCCTATGTTACCATTAATTTAGCTGCGGGAGATTCTCAATCTGCTGCTGAGAGTGAGAGTCAGAGAATAACTCACTCTCAAATTAAAATCTCTGCGGGAAAAGAGACACATTTTGCAGACTGGCCATAGCCTATGTTTCAGAGGCTGGGAAATTGTAAGCCAATTTTTAAGCCAAATTTTCACAAAAAATCTGAGCCAAGCCAATTTGGCTCATTTTATGAAGATTTCAAAATCAAGCCAAAATTAACATGGGAACACCGGAACATAGGAATTAATTCTAAATTTAAAGCCAATTAGGTAGCCAGTCTGGAAAAATACTTAATAGGTGCTCTCAAGTTTCATGCCAGTCTGCAGAATGTGTCTCTTCTCCCGCAGAGATTTTATTTTGAGAAAGAGTTATTCTCTGACTCGCAGCAGCAGATTCAGAATCTCCCGCATCTAAATTAATGGTAACATAGGAATTAATTCAAAATCTCCCGCAGCAAAATTAATGGTAACATAGGAACCAACCAAGTAAAATAGTATGTCTCATAAACTCCCCATTTGTCTCTCCAGCTCTCTCCAAAATTCAACAAATTCTCTCCAAAATGATCAAATTTTCATAAATTCTCTCCAAAATAACATTGTAACATACTCAGCCTCATAGGAGAAAAATAGATAAAACTCGCCATTTGCAATTGAAGGGCTCAAAATAACTGTCACAAACTCGCCATTAAAATGGCGAGTTTGTGACAGTTATTTTGAGCCCTTCAATTCCAAATGGCGAGTTTTTTCTATTTTTCTCCTATGCTACAATGTTATTTTTGAGAGAATTAATGATAATTTGATCATTTTGGAGAGAGCTGGAGAGAGAAATGGTGAGTTTATGAGACATACAATTTTACTTGGCATAGGAATTAATTCATGATCTCCCGCAGAGATCTCCAATTTCTAAAATTCAATCAAAAACTCCCGCAGAGAGTCTTGGAAAAATGTTCCATATTCTGCAGACTGGCTTTCTTGAAGTTTCTGATGAAGTTGATGAACTAATTACTCTATTGGAAACTTGGAGTCAACTCTTACAGACTTACAAAATTAATGGTAAATTGCTATGCTAAAAATTGTATAATCTGCAGCATTTAGATTTAGTATATAGAGTTCATCTGTTCATTCTGTTGGTGTTAGACTGTTAGCCTAAGCAGTTTTGCAAATTTTAATCCAATTAATTATTAGACATATCTGAGATTTGACTATTTCAAATCAAATCTAAGCCAATTAATTGGCTTTTCAACTGACATACTCTTATTATTTTATACATGGGCGGCGGGCCATAGCGCTAAGCCAGTCTGTATTTGGTGCACAAAATCCCACTGACTTTTTCAAAAAGCAGAAAAAATCCACCACAAATTTCCAGTAATTTGGCTGATCCACCAACATTTTCCCAATTTATCCACCAAAAATTAATGGTAACATAGGAATAAATAGCAAAAAATCCACCGACTTTGCCAGAATATTATTTTCAAAGGGAAAAAATTCCACCGACATGTCGGTGGAATTTATCATGAAATACAGACTGGGCGGCGGGGCGCTAAGTGGCATAGCAGCCCAGTTTGTATTTGCCGGGCCCGCCATAGCCTAATTTGTTTATCTTTATTATCTAATTTGATTAGATCCAAAATCCCAAATTGCAAAGCATGCACAAATTCACAATCAGTCTGAAGTTTCCAGATATAAGATATTCAATGTTTTGGGCAATTTCTCCAAAATTTTTCAATTCCTCTCTAAAATGGTTAATGGCCTGCAATCTCGAAATACAGAATACTCTGCCAGGCTGCCAGCCTGCTAAAGATGCATGAAGTTGTGAAGTTTATACGGCGACTGTTGAGGCCTTGAAATTGGTCTCCTGAATTATCTGGCGACAATTTCCTAATTAATATTTAATTTCTATGTTTACATGTAATTAGTGGAGAGATTTTTAGTCATTTTGGGGAGAAATTTGAAAATCATTAGAGACAAATCACTCCAAAAATTAAATATCTAGAGACTGATTGTGCATGCTTTGCAGACTGAGACTGCTGACTGGATACTCTGTTATTACTCTCCAATAATTACCATGTTTCAAAGTGTGGACAAAGTCGCCAGAATATTGGCGACTTTTGAGGAGTTAAATAAGTTGAAAAACATGTAAATAACAAGTAAATCACTCACAAAATAGTCTGAGGAGATGCACATACATCAGACATGAACCACAAGGATGTTTCCAAGTGTGAAATCTTCACTAGAAGTCACAATTCTCCTTTAAAGTACCTTAAATGTGCGACCTCAGACCTGGATCCATTTTCTCACTAAATTGACGACTTTCCTGCCACACTTTGAAACATGGAATAATTACATGTAAACATAGGAATTAAATATTAATTAGGAAATTGTCGAGGGATAATCACAATTTAGCCATGTTTCAGAGGCTAGAAAATTGTAAGCCAATTTTTCTTTTTGAGCCAAAATTTCACATAAATTCTGAGCCAAGCCAATTTGGCTCATATTTTGAAGATTTCAAGCCAAAATTAACTTGGGAACATAGGAATGATAGGAATTAATTCAAAATTTTAAGCCAATTAGACATATCTGAGTTTTGACAATTTGAAATCTAAGCCAATTAATTGACTTTAACTGACATACTCTGTAACATGGAAACATGGTTATTTAGGAGACTAATTTCATGGTATTGGTCAGTGGTCTCAACTCTCAATAGTCGCCATATAAACTTCACAACTTCATGCATCTTTCCAGTCTGTAGAATATGGACCAGTCTGCAAAAGATGCATGAAGTTGCCCGAGTTGGGAAGTTTATCTGGCGACCCAAATAAAATAGTATGTCTCATAAACTCTCCATTTGTCTCTCCAGCTCTCTCCAAAATTCAACAAATTCTCTCCAAAATGATCAAATTTTCATAAATTCTCTCCAAAATAACATTGTAGCATAGGAGAAAAATAGATAAAACTCGCCATTTGCAATTGAAGGGCTCAAAATAACTGTCACAAACTCGCCATTAAAATGAAGAGTTTGGACATGCTCTATTACTTGGCTGGCGACTGTAGAGGCCTTGAAAATAGTCTCCTGAATTATCCGGCGACAATTTTCTAATTAATTCCTATGTTTACATGTAATTATTGGAGAGAATTTGGAGTTTTTTTTGGCCATTTTGGAGAGAAATTTGAAAATCTTTGGAGAGAAATTGCCCCAAAAATTAAATATCCGGAGACTGATTGTGCATGATTTGCAGACTGGAATATGGGACATATTTGGGATATTCTCTTCGAACAATCAACAATTTTGAATTAACTCCTATATTTGCATTAATTTTGCTACGAAGTACGATTCTGTACAAACACTTCTGAATTAATACCTATGGCTATATTTAAATTAATTTTGCTACGAACAGAATAACTTAATAATAGATCTGAGTCAGATCTCTACTAACACTTTACCAGTTTCTGCAGACTGGGCATCTTTTGCAGACTGGATTAGGTCCTAACTTCCTGAGTAAATTAAGTAATTAAAGTAGCTAAATTCTGAAATTCACTAAATATTAGTAAATAATTTATCCAGGTAATAAATCATATCCAAAATCTCCATTCCATGATTCCCAATTGCTATGATTATTTTCTTGGTGTAGAGGCTGGAAAATTGTAAGCCAATTTTGAGTCAAAATTTCACTGAAATTCTCCAGTCTGCAGTCGCAGAATACATATGGGAGATATTTGGGATATAATGATATTCTCACGAACAATTTTGAATTAATTCCTATGTTTATATTAATTTTGCTTATTGCTATTAACACTTTGAATTAATCCTTATATTTACATTAATTTTGCTAGGTACACTGTACAAACAGAATAAGAGACTCATATCTCTACTAGCTATAATACTAACACTTTTCCAGTTTCTGCCCAGTTACCAAGAAAAATAGTATGGCTCATAAACTCTCCATTTGTTTCTCCAGCTCTCACCAAAAATCACCAAATTTCTTTCCAAAATGATCAAATTATTATATATTCTCAGAATTCTCTCCAAAATAACATTGTAACATAGGAGAAAAATAGATATTTCTCGCCATTTGCAATTGAAGGACTCAAATTAACTGTCACAAACTCAACTCCCCATTAAAATCCAGGTTTTTCACCCTTCTTCTTATGATGAATAGAAATCTTTCTATTCGAAAGCTTGAAACCTGAAAATACCTTCATTGCTGAGTTTAAATACCCTCTAATAAATAAATATTATGGATTTCCCGTTGAGTATGAATCTTTTCAATCATATCCTGTCATACTTTTCACACTGGATAATGGGCTGGAGTATTCTGTACTCCATTCAATATTTATGTAACTACTGTGTCTTTTTTATATTATTATAATCATCTAATTTTGAATCCTTTTCTAGCTGATTGTAAAAGTGAAATTTGGATAAACAAAAGGAGGTAGCTAATAATGAATGCTAGTGTATTATTGTAAGATATATTTGTAATTTTATCATCTTGCTGATCCAAACCAAAATGTCTGATGATGTATGGCAAACACCATCTGAAACAATCTCCTCTGAAGAAAGGCAATATGAAGTGAGTTCTGAACATAGAAAGTGAATGAAAGTGCTGAGACTAGTGCAATAGTTTAAAAATTCAAAGTATAGCTATTTGAGATCTCATTCACACCTTTTCTGCTATAGGATTAGTTTGTTTGCTGTTCGCTTTAAAATTATACAGTAGCAAAGCATTAGCATACACTAATACTATGAATTAAATTATTTGTTTAATTAAATTGAAATTGTTTATTTTTCTTCCGTATGCAAGAGACATATGCTTATGAAAACTATTTTCTTCATATTATTAATAACTCATAAAGTGTGATCAGTAGTTACTCTTTATCTCATGTCTATTGATTATTTTATTAACAGTATCCTATGATCCTATCCAAATAAAACTATGCTCTTATTCAATTCTATGCCATATTTTCTCTGAAGCTTTTGACATACAATCTAGCTAGCAGATAATTATTTCTTATTTCCTTTACACAGTACCTAGCTACCTGGTTAAATTCTTCGTTTGTTTTCTTCTTTAGGGTTCACCAGAACTTGACCCTCACTTCAAACAACAAATTGAGCAGGTGATGAATCAGGAGGAGGTGTTAGTTGTCGGGTAAGTCACTTCAAAATAATATATAGTCATGTTTTATTTCAATTTTGTTAAAAAGTTTGAATGTTTTTTATATACCAGAGATTTATAGTCTTGATATATATAATTTATAATCCATTTGTTGTTTGTTACAGCTAGCTACTCAATTATGTTTTCAATTCAATGAATATTTAAATTAGCTAGATCAATTCACAATCCAATATATTCCCATTAATAACCTAACATTTTTACAATTTTTATACCTATTTCCGATGCTAGTGAAAATCTCTATCAATTTTTATATTAACTGTTGAAGGCTCTTAAATTTCACCATTGAGTAAGATATTCTGTTCTCTTTCAGTGATGGGGTTGCTCTACTCACTACTCCTGATGACTCTGTACTGGTGTGCACTAATCCACCCTCAGGGGTTCTGCCCATATCATCCCCACCTTTCAGAATAGTGTTCTTACCATGGATGGTACGTCCTCACCTATCGTACATTTTGGAGTCTTTGGTTATGATATAGCTATTAGTTGATGAATAAATAAAGAATAGCTAAGCATCTTTCATAACATATTAATATCTTTATTTGCAATGAATAAAGGTTCAAATTTAATTCCTATGGTAAGTTACAATTTATCGGTTACGGAAATAGGATATATTAAAAATTCATTTCTTTTTATTATATCTTCTTTTCTTATATGAACAAAGATGTGAACTCGAACTGTAATTCATTTCAGCAAAGTATTACATTTATATCTGCTCTTTTGCTAATTTCTTATAACTTTAGTTTCTACATTTTATTGCAGCCCCTGACTCAAGGGGACATAGAAGTGCTATCAGCCACAGCTCTGTCCATCTCCACCTCCAGTGACTTAGACAGCAAACTGTCTGCTCTGCATTTCTGTCATGCAGTTCTGCTCAGGGATTTCCCTCCTGATGTCTTACTGCAGAGACCTGCTCTTACTAAAGTTAGTGTTGTAATTTCTGTAACTCTTGATTATATCACCAACTATCTTGCTAGCACTTCATCTGATAACATAATTAATTTCTTTATTTCTTCATATCCAGTGCTTGTTGCAATGCCTTGAAGATCCCATCTGGCAACTGCAGTTGGCAGCTCTACAGTGTCTAGAAACTTTGACCTCATCTCTTCTCAATAAAATCAAAGTGTATCTACAGCCAAAATACTCTCAAAACACCGCCAACAGATCTTCTAGCAACGATAACGGTCACAGACTATCACGGCGCTACCACCAGCCCATTGACATGCAGCTGGATCACGTCTTTTCTGAGATTCCTTTTGAAGAAGTGGACGAAATCGCTTACCCCACCTTATCCAAAGAACAACTGAGTGTTCAGCAGTACATTTGTCAGTTGATGACCTCGCCTTTAGCTACTAGTGTCATTTTCGCTTCTCAAAGATCGTCAGTTCGTAGCGTGGCTATGAAAATACTCTCTTCTGTGCTGCAGATTCTGGAAATTAGTGTTGATCTAGAACTGATGTGGCTGACGTACAGAAACGATGTGAACGAATTAGATGATACTGAAGCAGTGATTATAATAGATGAAGCTGTTCAATACCTGGTGAATAGTGTGAAGGTGTCTGTGGAGGGTATTTCACAGTGTGTCATCTCTAGTCATGAGGATAGGTGGCTCTGTGAGTCAATGAAAGTGATAAAACATCACTGCTCTGTTTTCAACCAGTCTGCCCAATGCTTAACAGCTTGGCTTCATTCTCTAACTAATGCTGCTCAAAAGACTGTCATAACTAGCAGTCTTTCTCAGATAGTCAGTGAGAGTGTTGCGGAAGCTATCGTCTTGGTAATTTGCGATATTGGTAATATTCTTCAGCTGCTGCCTCCCCAAACGACATCTAATCATTCTGCCCATCACTTGTCTTCCATTTCAAATAAAACTCTTGACTTTCTTTGGATGAGAAAAGATATAACTGGAGCTTATAGATCTGATGTGGAGAAGTTAGTCAGTCTGCTAACTCTACTTAGTGAAGTCGATCCCCAGGCCAATGTTCAGGTGACTAACTAATCTTTACGAAACTATTAGTTTATATATTTACAATATGGATACCTAACTGAGTTAGACTACAATTGTTATGCTGAAGCGCTTGTAGACTATTTCTCATTTTTATAGTAGCTAGCTGAAGAAAGTTGACTTCTAAGTAGGTTTTAGTAAATGAAATCGCTTGGGCATAAACCATAATGTAAAGCCATTATTATGAAATTTAGGGTAAGTTACAAATTATCAAACAGTTCCAATTTTTTGGTCATATAGCAAAGAAAAAATATATAATATACCTAGCTACCTATAAATATTACCTATTCAACTAGTTTTTATATTTTTCATATAGCTATGATCCAAATAGCTATTTTTCTCATATGTTCAAAAATGTGGAACCGTAAGATAATTTGTAACTTATGTCTTACTCTAGTCTAATCAATTAATGAATTAAACGCATTTTTAATGAATTAAAAAAAGTATCCATTCCTTCTTGTCACTAAGTTTAATTTTTTTTTACTTTTAAGATGAGAAGATCAGCTAAAATTGGTTAAAATCGTTTTTTTAAAGTATCCTAAACGAATCTCCATTTTTTTGCAAGGTGTCTGCCATTCTATCGGTGTGCAGTTTTCTGCAGTCGTCAGTGGTTTTCCTGCAGTGCACCTCTAAGAACTTTGATGAGTTCTTATCCCTGGGCAGGAACTCCTTGCCAGTCCTTCCTCTTCATCTCAGTGAAGTCCTCTTCACGAAGCTCATTGAAGGACTCTGCAAGCAGTTCCCTAAATCTTCCCCTTCACAGAAAACAGAGGCCAAAAACCTTCTCCTAGACTTGCTCTTCGTTGAAAAGGATCCTGAATATTTTATTAGGTAAGAGATAGATAATGGAGATTACTAGCTATCGGTAAAATATTTTAAGCTTTTATATTTCTCACTTTTTTATTATTTCTATTGAGAAGATGTTAAGAAAGGAAAATTTGGTCAATATCTCCTAGCTACTGAATTCTAGATTGATTGTCTATAGCTACCTAGCTATCAATGTTCTTATATTTTCATTGGGTCATTCATCAACTTATTCCTATTCTATAATATAGATTCTATTTTATGGATTTAACTTCTCCAAACAATTAGATTATGGGTAGCTATACAAAGTCCTGCCGCATTATGAATGATAATAGTTATACCAAAGCAGTATTTTCAGTGCATATTCAAGAGAGTGGCTAGCAAATGGCTGTTGAAGTAAATTTTGAAAAATATGTTAACTATATAAAGAAATAACTCATTCCTCTTTAGCAATTATCGCTAACATCTGATTTCTTCTTTCAGTCAAAGTGCGTGCTCAGTGTCCCTAAAACTTCGTAAGATCCACTCGTTGCTCCTCTCCACCATCGGTGTCTCTGCTTCAGCTTCTACTTGCTCCACTCAGTGCCAATCCTCTCGTTGTCTCTTGCTACTCCAGAGAGAAGTGATCTGTGCTCTCATACACCTCTCATCTACAGTCAACTCCATCAGACCAGTCCTAGCCAGTCAGCAGGTGAGTCAGACGTTTTTTGTTCAGGCAGCATTTTAACATATCAAACTTAAAAGCAAGACTTGGGTTTCTGATAACTTTGAGATCATTGTCCAGAACTCATCTGTTCCCTATCTTAAGTTAGTATAGCTATATTCTCTTTGATTGAGGTCGCATTTGAAAGCTAGCTACCTAGTTTAGAATATTCAAAATGTTGCTAACTAGTAGCTATAGAGAAGCATTAGTAAGATATAATTCTTTCACAATTTAACATCTTCAATATCTATATCTATATCTTTTTTAAGATTAATAAAATAACGGAAGACTTGTCATTTTCAAGAAGTGAAAAATCAAATGTAATTTATAACTCAAGCAATGAAAAATCATGAAAGAAAATAGGTATATGTTGTTGAAATATAAAAAAAGATGATATTTAGCAGTCTCCTTAGAGTGAGAAACTTTTAATAGTAGCTACTATAAGATAAATAATTTATCTTTTCTTTCCTCAGTCCCAGCACTCACCAGTGGAGATCCTCTCTATGCTGTTCACCAGTGAGCTCACCATGGGTGCCAATCTCTTCAGCACCCTCTGCCGGAATGTCCTGCCCATTCTACCAGATGTTATGTTGCTGACAGATGAGCCTGACCTGTCAGAAAGCATTGACAGGATTCTGCCCAGAGAAGAAGAGGACTGGAGACTGAAATTGGTGAGATATCCATTAATATTGCCCTATATATACAACACATTCAATATAATTTGCCAATTATAATAAAAGTTGAGTAATACTTAATTTAGATTTTTATTTAGCTACATGTCCTAAAATGTGAACCGTCCAATAACTCCTCTTTTTCAGGACCTTATATGCAGTCTACAAGGCTTGTTCCACCTCTCAGAGTCTGTGCGCAGACTCTCCCTGCTAAAAAGTCTAACCAGCCTGTCTCTGGACGAGTCTCACTCCCCTCTGATTAGTCTGCAGTCTTCCAATGGGTCTGCAGTGGACCACAACGCCTTTGTGCTATCCTCCAGTGTGAACCTCTACCTCAACTATCGCCTCGTTGGTATTCAGGTAAGGGATTTTTATGGGAAAGAGTTGTGACTATTTTTTCTATTATTTTGCCTGATTGCAACCTAGAGTTAGGTCAGAGTTTTCGGACGGTCCCACATTTTCCCCCATGGAAGAAAATGTATATTAATTATTACTTAACTGTTTTTTTATTTGTATCCATGATGCCTATATGTATCACGGATACAAATCAAAAATTCATCCATGATCGAAAATGTGGAACATCCGATAACTTGAAAATTACCCTACCTATTAATTTATTTTGTAGTTGATCATAGATCTTCGAAAAGATTCCTATTTGAAATGTTTGATTTTATGTGTGGCTATCAGTAGAATTCGATTTATTTGATGAAGACTTGCTAGCTAGAACCAAAATCCATTCATTAATTTAATCTTCCTTTGCCAGCCTGATCAAATCATCCGACTCAGCAAATTGCTGGAAGATGGTGACACTGGCGACGAAGGAGGAGCTTCTGATAGCAGTGTTGCTAATGCCGTGTGGCGGCAACTTGCCTTCCTCACACAGCACCCTGGCAATGTTGATGTCCTCACCACCATCACTGCCATCACCTACTACAAGAGAGCACTCAAGGAGATGACGCTGGTGAGTGAGACACTGGGGTATTATAGTAGAGTGGTCTACAGGGCCGTAGTTTTTTAAGTCTTTCCACCAGACTTCCACCAGCTAAGCTGCTCCTACTTTTTCCACGAGAATATAAGAAAAAACGATATAATTATTTATTTTAGTTGGTATCTACGATACCTGCAGGTATCATGGATACAAAATGAAATAAATAATTATTATATAGTTTTTTCTTATATTCTCGTGGAAAAAGTAGGAGAAGCTTAGCAAAAAGTCTGGTGGAAAGACTTAAAAAACCCTACGTGTGTACGGCCCTTGAGAGTTACGATCAGTGTGTAGTTATCCTCTTTTTTTAAAGTTTATAGCTTTTGTTATAAATTGATATATCTAATTTAAATCAATTTTCGATATATTAGCTACTGGAAAGGTATCAGAGTTAAAATACTGGAAAACACTGAAAATACCAGAGAAACGTTTAAAGGGAGAAAATTTCGGTTTGTGCAGGACTTAGAAGCAATGGACAACTTTTATGACTTTTGTTTTACGAAGGAAATATTACAGGTGAATTTTATTTGCAAATACTTAATTAATGCCTCCATAATTCCATCAGTTCAGTAAATAGCTATAGTTTTTGTTGTTAACTTAGATATGTTTGGTTTTGTTTTCGTACGAGGTAACCTACTTGGAGTATTTCATTAGTACAGCCATGATACAAAGTATGAAATCTGGATGACTAAAACAGGAAGATTATGACTCTAGCTTCAAAATGATATCCGATAGCTATATTATTATATAAAATAAAGATATGATTTTAAATGATATTATTTGACACAAAAATTGGTTGGCTTAATTCTGATACACCCTGTATAATCTCCTTTCTTTTTGCAGTCTGTTGTTGGTCCTAGAGGGTTCACACTAGCAGACATTGGTCCCTGTCTAGAAGTTATGAAGAACATTGTTGTGTACAACTCCAGAAGTCTGGACACACTTAGTAGAGACTTCACCTTCATAAAACTCCTTGCTAGAAGTAAGTAGTGAAAAACTCGTTATTGCTTTCTTAATTTACTGCTGATTTCAACCTGGCTATTGATAAAATTTTAGCTCGGATAAGATCTGAATTATCGGACAGTTTCACAATTTCATTCATATAAGAAAAAATATATGTATCTATATAATTCAATATTTTAACTGGTTATTTTAAAGGTTTATTTTTTAATGAAATTGGAATTGTCTGATAATTCGTTACTTACCTACTATATTTACAGGAGATTAATGGGGAATATTATGATCAATTCTTAGCTACCTGTTGTTTCGAGGGTTGCATTTATTGCACTATATTTGTATCCTTGATAGAAGAGCTATCTAAAGAGTAGATTTTAATTAGCTAAATAGTTTAATAATTTTATTGAAATTTTAGCTAGCTCTTCGCTGTGATCAAAGTCTCGTTATGTCGGTCACTTAATGATGTTTCTATTTCAGTTGTGCTATCTTGCACTCACGACTCCAATATCAAGCGAGAGGGATCAACTCTCCTGTTCATGCTCCTCATGCATCCCCTTATCGAATATCACAGCGAGAAAACTATAGACGAGCACGAGAGTGAAGCGAGACTGGTACAAGCGATGCGAGATCTTAGTGTAAATGACGATGAATCTAATACTAATTCCCCTGAAGTTGATCCCTTAGTACCATACGTGCCAAAACTCCTTGGCATGAAACTGCTAGTACCATTCTTCTTCAAGTACCAACATTCTAAGTTCTTCATCAGAGAGTTAGTAGGAAACTGTCGGTTTGTGGTTCAATCAATTCTGCCTCCACATTTGGCTCCGAGTCCTGAGTTCAGTGATGATATTTCTAGAAGAGAAAGTCAGAATGATTTCTTGGATAATTGCAAGAGTGCTTACAGAGTGTGCGAGCTGTTGGAACAAGATGGCGGATGTGCTGAGCAGATTCACTCCCTCCTGAAAATGGTTTGGGCCTCCAGTGCTTCTGGAGGAGCTTCTAAATTCAAACCAGAGGTGGACTACTCCTCTCAATTCTCAGAGTTTGTCAAAATGTCAGACAGAGAAAAGATTCTCTTCCAGTGTTCATTCCCCGCTACCATATCAAGGAAACTATTGAGCGAGATTGAGAATTGTACTCTGGCTAAAGATTTGAAACATTTGGTTTGTCTGTTGGAGAACACACTAAGCTGTCACCTTGAAGAGGCAAAGAAACTTCCTGATGAGGACTTCAGCTCACTGCTTTTCTCTGATGTTTGGTGGGTTACCTTTGGTAAATATCTGCAGAAGGAGCCTCGTGGGTTGAGTGAACAGCAACTGTACTCGCACATAGTCAACACCCTCTACCTTGTGCTGAGAAGTTGTGACTCTGTTATTTCGAGGCAGAGGAAGGTAGAGGAGAAGAGAGGAGCTCCACAGCTCTATCAGGAGATTTGTGCTCTTATTCACCTCAAAGAGTCTCCATTGATTGCTACACTCACCAACACCGGTAAGTTCTTACGTCTTAACTCTTGAAATGTGGTCTCATTTGTTGTAGGGTAAGTTTAAGTTATCGGACAGTTCCACATTTTCGTACACGTAAGAATAATATATAGCTATAGCTAATAAATATTATTTACCCCTTTTTTTTCGTATCATGGATGTGCTACCATTCAATAACTCGGACCTTAAACAACACATAGGTTCTGTAATCTGTTCACAATGTTATTTTAAAAGTAGAGCTAGTGTTATTAAAGGGATTGAACTTAATTTTCTAGAACTGTATAGAATTTTCCCATGTGTTGGCTAACTACTGTAAAATTTGTTATTTGGTTCAGATAATTTAATTGTAACTTTTGCGGTTTTGCCTGATTTAGCCCTCAGGGGCTCTATCCTGAAACTGTCTGTGGTGAATGGAATCCTTTTTTTTCTGAACTGTTTTTTCTGAACTGAATTTGGATTATGATTCACAGAGTAGCTTTTATGCATCCATGAGCATTGTCACAGACTGGTGGTAGGTGACTTTTTTCATGGAGCCACTTTCCTTTCTGACTGCTTCTTCCAGTCCCTTGTACTTAATTTCCTTTTGACATTAAAGATATGGCCTTTGATTATGAAGCAGACGTTAAACCCTCTTCTAAATAATTAATTTGCCTGATTTATCTAACTATCTACTTCATGTTCTTAATTTCTGTCCATTTTCTGTCCAGGTACTCACGACTGGACAGATCAGCATCAGAATGACTCTGAAGTTTCTAAGACCAACCCCACCTCTCAAGCCTTGGACCAACTCACATTTAGGGTGTTCAGCTCTCTCACTAGACTGCTGTCACTCCTCCCCAAGATATCTTTGCACTATCAAATAAAAACGGGTATTCATTTTAGCAATTCCACGCACAAACTTCTGCCCAAACAAATGGTGTCCATTTTAGACTCTATTGTGAAGGCTTTCGACCCTGTACTGACCAAATCCTGTCAGAAGAATCCCTTTTGCCTTGCTGTCCTGTGCAACACATCTGCTTGTTTGGTGCAGTTCTCCTCCAGTGGGTGGTTTGGCCTTTGTCCAGACCACTGCAACTCTTCTGTGATTCTATCACAGGCCATCAAAATACTAGAGGTGCTTTCAGTCGGTAGAGGGAAGTCTGCTGACGCATTTCTTGGCCGCTTTGTCTCCCTGAACTGTTCGTCTAGTGTCGCATACATCCTCAGCAACTGTCGAAATGTTCACGATATTTTACCGTCACTCTCGACTTGCTCTTCTAAATCCCATTCTATACCTTGGATACCCACTCTGCTGTCGTACAGAGACTGTGGCGTCAGTTGGGGTGGGTGGAAGGCCCTTAGTAAGCTAGCTGAAGAGCCTTCAACCTTAGAGTGGCTTGTGACCAGTAAACAGGGAACTGTAGACCTCTGGCATGCTATACTAAGCTGCCTAGTGTCGCTAGATAGAAGTTGTGTTGAGCGGACAGTCTCTTTCAGAACTACTAGTCTGATACTCGCCAACATAGGCAAGGTGAGTGACAGTAATGACTCTACAGTTGAGGTAAAGACACCTCTAGTCACTGACACTGTGAACAATGAGAGTGTTTGGGGATCTGAGGCCCTCATTATTCTCTTCTCACTCCACGAAGTCTACAGAAGCATCAGACACACTCTGAGATGTACTTTATTCGTTGACTGTGCAGACATTAGAACTACTAAACGAGAAGCCGTAGTTACGCCATCTTTACTTAGCGCCATTTTCTCTGTGTTGTTAGAGCTCATCAAGTTAGACGCGGAACACATTGTCAAGATTTTGTTTGAAGAGGATCTCATACCTATGGTTATCCGTCAACTGAGTAAAATTAGTCAGCACATAAAGATCCAGCACTCTGATCACGAAATGGTGTGTAGTGATGTCAGTGAGGCGCTAACTTGTGGTGTCTCCGTGATAACTGCTGTGGTGGCAGACATTCTATCTTCTGATGGAGATTCTCTAGAGATAATCAAACTAGCTAGAGACACAGCATTAATAGATGCTCTTGTGAAAAGCCTTTCCTCCCCAGCTGCCCTATCTGACATGGCCTGCACACAGTGCTTCACACTCTTAAGCTATTTGGTTGATACGAAAACTCTACTTCGTCACCAAGGCAAACGAGTGTCCAGGGAACCAACCTGCTACTGGGGATGTCTGCACCTCACCAACATCCTAGAGACTAACCCCACTGCCTTTTTGCGGTGTGTGGTAAGGGCTTTGCACTGCACTAACCCCAGTGACTTGCAGCTGAGTAAAGCGGTGACTACTTTCCTCACACTGTACCTGCATGGTCTCATGGACCACTGTGATCAGGAGGTGGAGACGGAGAACATTCCTCTTTATGTGGTGTCTAATTTACTCATGACTCCTGTGGTTCTAACCGCTAATAAGGTGAGTGAATACTTCTCTTACACTTGAAACAATTGCTGGTAATTACATCTCCTCAGTTTTATAAATCTTAAATATGTCGGGTAGCTAAGTTATTAATTATCGGTCAGTTTCTCATCTTCAGTCATATAAGAAGAACAATGTAATAATTATTATTTTAATTTAATTAGTATCCAATATCCATGATATCTACTGCTAGCTATCATAGATACCAATATAAATAAAAGTTATATAATATTTATTATAGTTATCAACTTATCGCTTTTTTTATATGTATGACTGAAAATGTGAAACAGACCAATAATTCGTAACTTACCCTACGTTACATCTTTCCAGGAGGTTTCTCCAGGCTACGAAATATTCCGTCACTTGGTTGAGTTGGTGAAGTCTTCTGGTCCCAAACTATACCCCAAGAAAATGACCAGTGAACTCATCAGTAACGGCAAACAAAAGAGCAAGAAAGTCAATGGCGTTAACAAGAACATGGTGAACACGAGAAAGAGTCTATCGCTTGACGATAGGACTCTAGATGCATGCTATGTGGAGTGTATGTCCATGCTAGCCTTCGTCAGCAAGAAGGCACGGTATGCAGGCTTCCACCTCCGGGAGAAACTTCTTCCACACCTTCTCAGACCCATGGAGGATCTGCCGGACCTTCTTCAGGATAAGGGTGTCCATTTCACCTCTAATATGCTGAATAAAAAGGTGAGTTTCACTTGAGTAACTAACTTACATACATAAATTAAAACATTGATATATTTTCAATAGATATTGAAACAATTTCTAAGTAGCATTATTAATTTATTATTAATAAATTATGGCTCCTAAGCCATCATAGTTTTAATTCACTACCCTAATTGGTTCACTATCCCAATTGGTTTAAAATCCTATCACTCTCTTTTTCAGGATCTCAAGCCTAAGGTTCTGGAAGTGTGTCGCAACTTGCGTCTCCTCACTAATTTGGTGTGTGAACGCAACACTCCCCCCTGTACAGAGGAGAGTGCCGGCATCACCCCCAGGGATCTTGCTGCCCTGTGCGAGGTAGTGCTGCCACTGCTGCACCCCCTCTGGCTGCCAAGCCTCTACACCCCCTGGCTGCTGCAGCACATCCTCTGCTTTGTTGTCACTGCCTCTCAGCATCAAAATGGTAAGCAGTGGCAGAGTTTCAATGCTTAAAACATTAAATGATAATAAATGAAAGCCACCTAAAATATAACATTACACAAATTTCTACAAATTACAAATAAATTAGAACAAAAGTTGGGTAACTACTTACCCAACTTTGTCGTTGAGCGGAACATTTAAATTTTGCGCAGTCATTTCATAGTTTTGTTTGTTTACAGTTTGTGGTTTACTGTTACGTACGACACCTCTTCCTGGCAGTCTTTTAAGCAGTCAAAAGAGCACCAAGCCTCTACTGTCTTGCATAGCACACTCTGCCACTCAGAACCTGACAGCCATTGCTAGTGGTAGGCAGAGTGTCACCTCCACCAGAACTAATGGAGTGAGGTGAGTACTGTGGAAGAGATGTTAGGTACTGCATTAAGTGGTTTGTACACTCGCTATACACGCACTGAGTAGCTAGTGGAAGTTATGAATTATCGGTAGGTGTCCCATCTTAAGTCACAAGAAAAAAACATAATTACTTTAATTGGCATCCATGATTCTTATTTATTACTTTAATTGGTGTCCATGATACCTATTTATTATTTGAATTGGTATCCATGATACCTATTTATTATTTGAATTGGTATCCATGATACCTGTTTATTATTTCAATTGGTATCCATGATACATATTTATTATTTAAATTGGTATTCATGATGGCTACCTATTTATTATTTGAATTGGTATCCATGATACCTGTTTATTATTTCAATTGGTATCCATGAAACCTATTTATTACTATAATTGGTAGCTATCCATGAACCTGCTGGTATCATGGATACCAATTTAAATATAAATTAAATAATTATTATTTACTACCTATATCGTGTTTTCTTTATAACCGAAAATGTGAAACAGACAGATAGCTCAAAACTTCCGCTAAATATTATGAAGGAGAAGTTAGATATTACCCCCTCTTCATTTCCCCATCAGTTCTCACCTAGTAGCCCCCTCCTCCCTAAGGGGTTGCAACACAACGCTACTGGGGGGCAGTGTTGCTGTCCCAGTGGACAGTTGTTACCTCTGTCTGTGTGTGCTGGCTAATGTGGCTACTAACCAGGACTGTGCAGCTGCTCTGGCTAAGGTAGGAACATTAGGCTCTTTTAAACTTGAGGGCCGTGGCTACAGGCGCAGGGTTTTTTTCAGTCTTTCCATCAGACTTTTTTCTAAGCTCCTCCTACTTTTTCCACCAGACTTTTTGCTAAGCTCCTCCTACTTTTTCCACCAGACTTTTGAATCATATAAGAAAAAAATCATATAATTATATGAATCAAAATCTCGTGGAAAATGTAGGAGGAGCTTAGAAAAAAGTCTGGTGGAAAGATTTAAAAAATTCTGTGTTTGCGTTGCAGGAGTTATTTTTTGATGTAGCTATTTGGAAAAATAATTTGGTGAAAGAAAATATAATTGATGTTTTTAATAGGATATTTCATAGTGTTTGAAAATAAGGTTTGATGTAGCTACATAAAGTTTGTGAATTTAAAGTATTATCGTGTTACTTTATAGTGAAAATAATCATTGAAGTTTTCAATTAAAAACATTAGTGTTTTGAAATATTCTTCAGCAATATAATTGTGTTTTTTTCCCCAGAGTGGTGTCATCCCAGTGGTTCTCACCATCATAGGTGGCAATACTCAGTGCCGCATGCCTCTAGAGTTGAGTCTGGCCTGTGTGAAGGTGATGACTGTGATGAGTTTTAACTCATCTGTTCACTCCGTCATAGTCAAGGTGAGTAAACTGTAATGTTACTCATGTAGCTCCTTACTTTCGTACAGTGATAGGGTTTGCAGAGCCGTCTGAACCTGTTCCTGGATTACCTTTTTCGAGTTTAGCTATAATCTGGATTAAAAACATATAGCTTAATTTTAAATCGTTGAAAGAATACGTGCTTAAAACTGCAGACTGTGCATACTTTTATTCTCGGAGTGCGTATTGAACGTGTGTAGCTAGAACGTGGAACAGTGAGCAGCCAGATGGTACGGATTTTTTTTATTTATAAATTGGTATATAATATTGTAGCTACCACAAAGTTTACGTTGTCATCAACTTTAACTTTGCATAGTGTTTTGTTAGTTCTTAATCGCAATTTTACTGTTCCAGGTCTGTTGGGACACATGTGTCCATCCAGACCCCTAGTCAGTGATGGGTCGCAACGGTTCGCGTGAATCCGTTGCTAGACAGTTTGAAACCCACCACTACTTGTGTAGCTACCTAGGAGTGTCACATGTGACACATTAGTGTCACAGACACATTAGTGTCACAGACACATTAGTGTCACAGACACATCAGTGTCTGCAGTGACACATCAGTGTCTGCAGTGACACATCAGTGTCTGCAGTGACACATCAGTGTCCCTCAAATAAAAAAAAATAGACTTAACCAATCCCACCTTCCCCACAGTTTCCCGACTGGGTGAGTTGTCTCCACAGAGCTCTCCTCCATCTACCCTCCACCCGAGGAAGTCCCGCGGAACTCTCCCTCCATGTACTGAGGGTACTCGTCAACCTGGCCAGTGTCCCTAGTGCCGTCAGTAGCCTAGTGAACCACGGTAAGAACTCAAGCTAGAAAAAGAAATCCTTTTAGAAGAAACTAGATTAAAGGGTATTTTCAATGTAGGAACTATGCCAATTGTAGATGTCCCTTTTCTTTTCAATCTTATGTATAACTTTTTCTAAATGTATTTTTTTTATCTAGTTGCTATCGTGTATTAACTACAGTCCTTTTCCCCAGACGAACTCCTACCCACTCTGGTGCAGTCTCTCTCTGACTGCAGTCGAGTAGAGGCAGCCATGGGGTCTCTGTGCACCCCCCTGACAGCAGAGCACACCCTCCTGGTGTTGCTGTGGACCTTTTCCAGTCAGGGACACAAGGCCATCACCGTCATGAGGCAGTTGCCCCTGAGGCCCGTGCTGTCGTACCTTGACGCGGTGTTGGAGGGGACCAGCAGGGAGGTGACGGTGCTGCTGTCTTTGCTAGATTGCTGAGAGGAGCCAGGGAGGAGTTGAGTCGAGGAGGAGGAGTTGAGTTGAGTCGAGGAGGAGTAGTTGAGACAGGGATGAGTTGAGACAGGGATGAGTTGAGACGGGGAGGAGTGGAGACGGGGAGGAGTGGAGACGGGGAGGAGTGGAGACGGGGAGGAGTGGAGACGGGGAAGAGTGGAGACGGGAGTTTTATCAGAGATAGTTTTTCTAAATTGAAAAGCCTAATGTTTTATGTTCTTTATTATAAGGGCCCCTCCACTCCACAAAGCAGTCAGTTCTCTCTAGTTTTATCATGCTAGATAGTTAGTAAAACATCAAACTTTCAATGATTAAATTGAAGGAAAATAATCTTTGCTGCTAAATTATTAACTATGGCTAGTAAAGGATTAAAAGTAAATAGATTATTCACGTGTATAAATTTTAGACTTTTTAAGTAGATCTGAACATTCCATATTTTCTGCAATGAAGCATAACTAGGGAAGTTCTGAGTTATCGGACAGTTTCACATTTTCGGACCCGTAAGATAAAATTATTTAACTTTCATCTTAATTGGTATTCATGATAAATAGTCCGAAAATGTGGGACCGTCCAATAATTTGAAACTTACCCTCAATCGAAAAGGTACTTTTATTTATGATGTATAATTATATATTCATTTTATATCTCCATTTAGTAGTTAATATCTATATCCATCATACCGTATAATTGTTAATTAAATAGGTAGTGATATGTACTAGTTTTTGCATACTAATTATTGCTCAGCACTTTACAGGTGCCTCTTTTTAATGTTTTACCTCTTCAGCTTTTAAAGTTACATATGTCAATTGCTCTTTTTATACCCTCTACTACCCACTGTGCCATATTGTCACAAGTATTTCTACAGAGAACTAGTTAAGTATAGTCATTAATATAGTCACATTCCTTGACCACTTTATTTTGTTGTACCTGATATTTTATTTCTATTTCTGATAGCTTTTGCTTTAGCTAGGCTAAGATGTAGTTAGTTAGTTAGTTCTTTCTTATGTATAAAGTAGCATTATGTGAAATATGATCAAAATTATCTTCATGTCACCGCATTCCTTTCTCATTTTAGGTGGAATATTTAGAGTAGTTTAGATGTTTTTGAATGTTAGTCACAAATATCCCATGTCACGCAGTTTAGCTCATCACATTAGTATTAACTAGTTAGGTCTTCACTGTAATAAATATTTATTCTTAAATATCCCTTTCATTTACTTCAAATTATGAAAAACCAATATAAACTTGTTTAGGCTAAGTTCCGAATTATCGGACTGTTCCACCTTTTCGGTCATAAAAAAAAATAACCAGTTAAATTTTTCAATTATATTTGTTTTCTTTTATGACCCAAAATGTGGAACTGTCCGACAATACATCACTTACCCTACGTACCATCTTGCCCAATTAATTAATTACATTTCCTACACTAAATTTAATTACTGTTGTGGTGCTAAAATTCCAAAATAAATATTAACGCATATCTTTTTTTTTAGTAAAAACAATTAACTTCTGTGTAGGGTTGGGAAAAAGAAAACCGAATTGTCTTTAGAGAATTTTATTGAAAATTTATTAAACGTACATTCATTCATTCAGAGTCATTCACATTTTAATATAAAAAGTAAATTTTAAACATGAAATGATTATTGACCTGAGAATAAAAAAATATTTTTGAAGAAAGGGATTAGGTAGAAAATATCCAGTTAAGTATTTCAAATATAGCAAAAGATATTCATTTTATCAAAACTTATTAATTAATAAGAAGAATATCATGCATCAAGGAGGAATTTAGTAATCACAAATTAATGAAAATTGTATCCAAATGATGTTACAAGTGAAGATATACATTATTTTAAGTTATTTGAAACAAGAAAACTTCTTGAGTTATGATAGAATTCTTCCCAATATGTAGGGTTGTGACAATATGCTTTAAAATCATAGATCCCGAAAATATTACACAAGGAGAAAATTAAACTGGATTGAATAGTTCTACACTAGTGGTATACAGGTATAGCTTCCACAGCGGATGATCTTTAAACAGATACAAAAAAGGACAAAAATGATTCGTTCTAAAGGCCATGCAGCTCCTACAATTATATAGTTTAACATAAATTTTATTCGTCAACCAAGTATCTAGTCAAACATTGATTATATGCAGAGGTATCACAATTGACAATCAACACTTTATGTCTAATTTTTCAGATTTTCAGTAATTTGATTTTGTTACCCTTTTCCAATTCATTTTCTTTGATTAGAAAAGTTCCATAGAAATTAAATAGAGGTTTAACTATCCTATATTTTTACGTAATTTATATATCAATTTAGTTGTTAATGACTTTGTTTTAATCTACCTTCCTTATTATTTCGTACATTTAATAAATATAAGATTTTCATTAAAATAATAAATAATAGTATTAAAATTTTATTAATAATCTGAGATTGTTCACCTTAATTAGCGTTTCTTTGAAATGCTGTTAAAAAAAGTACAAATTTTAAATCACCAATTGAATTAATTATGTGATCACACAGCGAACGCTAGATCCGTATAGCGACCTCTTTTTCTGTCGTTGTGCGAGTTTCACATGTAGATATACTATCGTACAAGCTAAACCTTTATACTATTCGATACCATTTTGTTTCTTCTCTGATATTCTCGGTATCTATGATTTTTAAAGCACAGTATCACAACCCTAGAGATATGCATCAATATACCAAAGAACCCACTCACCTGTGTAAGTTTCTTCTTGTGTGGCTGCATCACTTACAGTTGTGGTTCTCATAGTAGACGTGACTGTTTCCCTTACAGTTGATGACCCATATGTAGATGTTGCTGATTCAGTAGTAGATGGTAGATCAGTAGATTCTGTTGCTGAATCAGCAGATTGGAGAGTCGTACTAGCATTCAGTGAAACAGTATCAGCAGTACTGGAAATGGTCTCATTGATAGGCTGATTAGTCGTACCTAATTCATTTACTGAATCTGCACTTGTAGATTCTATTGAATGTTCTACTGTTGACATCTCAGTGGTTCTTTCATTAGTTGTAGTTTCAGTGGTAAATTCAGTTGCATTTGCTAGTGAGCTACTTTTTGTTTCATTGGTATTATTTATTGTTACAAGATCGGTCGTTTTCTCGTCAGTGGAGATTTCAATATCAAAAGTGGTAGATTCTGTTATTTCTGTGATAAAGGTTGTTTCTGGTTTCGTAGTTGGACTGATGGTAAAATCTGTTGCATTGATACTTGATTCAGAAGTAACTTCGGTTGCAATTTCTTCTGTAGAGTTTTCATCATTAGTACCTATTATTGTTTCAGACATTTCAGTAATGATAGTGGATTTATGTTCAATAGTAGTGGATTCTGAGATTATTTCGGGTGTTTCAGTTATTGTACTGTATTCCGTTTCAGCACTACTAGTTTCAGAAATGAGTTCTGTTTGTATTTTTTCAGCAGTTTGTTCGTTATGGATAGTAGTAGATTCAGAACCAATTTTAGTGGTTTCATGATCAATAGTATTGATTCTAGTAGTTTCTGTAACTACTACTGTTTTTATGTCTGGTTCATTGCTAGTGGATTCCGTTATGGGGTAAGATGTAGTTTCCTGCTGACCAATGGTAGTAGTTTCCTGCTGACCAATGGTAGTAGTTTCCTGCTGACCAATGGTAGTGGTTTCCTGCTGACCAATGGTAGTAGTTTCCTGCTGACCAATGGTAGTGGTTTCCTGCTGACCAATAGTAGTAGTTTCCTGCTGACCAATGGTAGTGGTTTCCTGCTGACCAATGGTAGTAGTTTCCTGCTGACCAATGGTAGTAGTTTCCTGCTGACCAATGGTAGTAGTTTCCTGCTGACCAATGGTAGTAGTTTCCTGCTGACCAATGGTAGTAGTTTCCTGCTGACCAATGGTAGTAGTTTCTTGCTGACCAATGGTAGTAGTTTCTTGCTGACCAATGGTAGTAGTTTCCTGCTGGTCAATGGTAGTAGTTTCAGATGCAGAGTCACTTGTAATTTTAGAAGTTTCAGATACTGTTGAGTCTTTTGTTTCACTCCTACTGGTGTCAGATGTAAGTTCTATACTTTGTAATGGAGTAGTTTTTTTATATGGTACGGTTGTGATTTCAGTGATTTTTTGTTCAGTGTTGGTTGTTTCTTGGCCTGTTGCAAATTGCCCAGTAGAAGACTCCGTTACAATATTTGTCACGTCATTGCTGGTGGCAGTTGACATTTCTTCAAATCTCGTAGTTAAATCATCATGGGTAGACATTTGTATCGATGGCGAAGTAGACTCTTTTTCACTTGGCGATGTCGTAGTATCTGAGGTCTGTGATTTTGACATCGTTGAAGGTGAGAAACTGGTTTCTGATAAATGCGCACTTGTTTCAACTTCTTTCGTTATTGAAGTATCTGTATTCGAGGTGCTATAAGTAGTTACACTATTGCTTGTCGTTTCAATGGAGAGTTTTTCTTTTACGGTAGAAACATTATTTGTAAGTGATGTAGGAGGTTCTGAAGGACTGGAGATTGATGAAGTTACTTCATCACTTGATGTTGAACTGATGTCTCCTAGACTACTCGTTGTCACTTCATTTGTTGTAGATGAAATTTTTGTTTCTGAAATAGCAATTGGTGTTGACGAATCAGTATAAATAAGTGAAGATTCAGTATCAGCTTTGAAATTTGTAGAATCCGTTGGATGACTTGAAAGTTCAGATGTGGATGGTGAATCAGGAGGTTCAGTTTCACTTTTTAGAACACCAACTATTAACCCACTGTTTTGTATAGGTGTTATTGTTGTTGGTTCAATAGTAAATGTTGTTTCATCGCTGTTCGAAGTCAAAGTGGTTCTAGTCACAGTAGTCTTAGGTTCAGAAGGAACAGGCGTTTCAGAAGGAAAAGTGGATTTTGTCAGAGTTGTCTCAGTTTCAGTTGTAGAACAAGGTTCATCTTCCATTAGCATTACGTTATCTGCGTAGTAAGAATAATCGCTATATTAGCAACTTTAATAAAAATTGATGCTGACGTATATCTAACCTAAAAATTACGGTATTTTGAAATTATTAGAAATCTGAAGTATTTGCAGTGTGAATCTTAATTTCATTGAAAATTTCCTGCATTTTGACGTAGTTTCTTACTAAATTCAAAATCATTGTTGAGCATCTATTATGCTATCAATGAAAATCACAACATAATACAAATAATGACCTGAAAATATTGAAGGAAGTAGGTACTTCAACGCTACGTGCCACTCTATAGGAATAATTGTCAGGTTTTTCTATCGCTCCTCCTATTTCCAATATTTAACAGTTGAGATTATCGGAAACAGATGTCTGTTAATTTAGATATATTTTAATTGTGCTGTAAATAGAGCTAAATGAGTGTAATAAAAGAAATTAAACAATCAGGGTTTGAGTTAATACTGTCTTACATTTTAATTCCAGTTAGGAATTTTTTCGAATTTATCATTTTATTTGCACAGGGTGAGCCTGATAAATTTTATTTCCTAGCCTGATAACTAGGATTCCCCATTGTGTGTTTATAAGGCTGCATATGATTCTTACAGTAAATTTTTTCACTTATAAGTAAATAGTTTTGAGTTTTTTAAATTATTTCTGTCAAGGTACAATCAACTTCTCAGAGGGTAGTGAACTCGTGTTGACCGAGCCCCTTCATAGAAAATAAATCCTGGTAAACGGGAGTTTTTGACCTCGGGGTATTTGACCAGTGGCGGTTTTTGACCGGTAACTTGTCAACCCATGAAGCTCATAGGTACATTAATCCCCCAAAAAAACACGATCGTCTTTTGGACGCAGCGTCATAAACTTGCTTTTGAATTAATCGAAAAAAAAAAACGACGTCAAAAAGACGCTCGTGTGCGTGGGCCTAATTATAGACTTGGTCCCTGATGACTTTTCTCCGTATATAACACTTGTCAGATCAGATTTTAATTATTATTTCAGTACACTGTGTCAAATAAATGCAAGAATGTCCTACCAGGGATGGAGTAGAAGTTGTGGAAGAAATCTGCCCCACACATTTGGCAAGGGTGTCCCAAACAGGGCATGGTACACATCCCAGGGTAAATCTGCTCCACGGTAGGCACCTCATCGGTACACCAACAGTAAGAACTGAGTGAGGGACATCAATTGAGAGAAAAAGTTACAAAGAGATATAGATTATATTAACTATATTTTTTACATAACTTTCTTGTAAGATGGTGTTTTTTTTATTTAAAATTTTCAAAAGATAATAATATTTTTCTATTTCTTGACCAATTAGAAGCGTAATATTATAATTCAACCTCTATCAAACTTATTACGTAATTCTAATAAATGACTATCACTCTTTCATGTTACTATCACACATATTCTGAATGTATATATACCGCGCTATTTGCCGATTTGTACAATCTCGAGAATGCGCTGCATATTTTAGGATCATTGAAAATGTGCGACCATCTCGAGATTTCCGCGCAATTTCAGGATCCATAAACACGCAGCACAATCGTATAATAGCGCAAATCGTTATATTGCGCAGAATATGTATATTATATACAAAAAGTCCTAATCAACTCACCCCAAATCCATGCCAGCGTATGTGTAGTTTGCCTCGTGGCACAACTGCATGCACAGAATGGGTGAGTTCTTCAGTGTCATAACTTCGTTGTGGTCGAATTTTAGGCCCTTGTTGAATTTGTTATACTTGCTAAGGAAATTCTTGACACAGTCCCCATCTTCGAAAGAGAAAACGCAACATGTCAGTAGCGTGAGACTGATTAGGAGAACGATGTAGAGGTGGTCTGAAAGAAGGAGATCAACATTTGGAATAAGTACGGTTCTTGTGTACCTTTTCGTCGTCATATTCCTTGGTAAGTCAATGAGGAGCTTTTCTGCATCCATGAGCTCGTCACCGATGGTGGTAGATGAATTTGTTCATGGAGTCACTTTCTTTTCTGACTGCTTCTTCTAATCCCTTGTATTTAATTTCCTTTGACGGCAGCGATATGGCCTTTGGTTCCGAAGTAATAGATTTTGTCCTTGGGAACCGCAATTTCAAAATAAAATGTAAAACAAGAGAAATAATAAAAACTGCCATTTTCTTTTCAAGCTTTCGATTTATTCAAAAATCATCCTCAGGAAACCTAATTTTAACCTAAAAAGAATCTCCTATCTAGGATACAGACTATTTATAAATAAAACTTAATTCTATCTTTAATTACAATATAAATAAATACATAACGAAATGGAAATAAATCACAAAAATAAATCATTTTAAAATAAATAATTCCGTAGAAGCCCCTTGTGAATTGAATTGGGGCTTCTGATCATAAATAAGAATTGATTCCAATGTCCTCAAATCTAAAGTATTGCAGGTAGATAAAATTTTGAAATCTTTTTCTGAAAATGGATGATTATGGTCGAAAGAATGTTCTAAAATCTTATAATTTTCAGGGTTACATAAAACGGTAAAGGGGTTTCTGAAGGAAAATAAAATTAATAGTCTGTATCCTAGATAGGAGATTAGAGTATATAAATTGTGTATCTTTTAGGTTAAAATTAGGTTTCCTGAGGATGAATTTTGAATAAATCGAAAGCTTGAAAAGAAAATGGCAGTTTTTATTATTTCTCTTGTTTTACATTTTATTTTGATTCCGAAGCAGACGTTAATCCCCGTTTTAATTGATTAAATATTCTAATACAATTAGCGCTGCTTAAATAAAGTTCATTATTTAAAAAAAAAATAGAAAATAGATTAGCTACAGCTCAGGTGATTCCTGAACATTTTGATTCATCTACATTTAATTAATTATTTTTTGTTTGTTATTTACAATAATTTATTGTTTTTAACCGATTTAGATAATCCGCATGTAACATATTGCAGTCAAAAACTTTATTAATTTATATTGTAATAACGGAACGATAATATTATTTATTAATACAAGTTCTTGGCCTTCATGCCTGAAATATAGATATTTAAATTCTACCCCAGTATATGGAACATGGAAATGATTACGAGAAGATAACCTGTGAATTTGATCAACTATTATAGAAACTAATTATTATCAAATATCGCTTGTTTGCATGCAACAATAACGTCATATGTATTTTAGAGTTATCCATATAGACATATAAATCATAAAATGCTGATCATTTTGGTAAAAAAATCATCATTGTAACTCAAAAATGTACCGCTAGAGAGGCTAAATGTCCTAACGATATACCATTAAATGTACGTACATTACAAGTACTAAAATACCTCTCCTGTTAAATAGCTTTTTTGAAGTTATGACAGTGTTGTCGAAAACAAGCTATAGGGAAACAGGTTATGTTATACTATATAGAATTGTAATTTAAACTCACCCATTTCTATTATCGGTGCAACGCTTCTGATGGAAAGAACTGGAATTGACTGCTTATGTAGCCATAATATAGCCATAATATATTGACTTGTTTACACTCGTCACTAATGAGTTCCTAACAAACATTGGTAATGATATTGGTGAGGTAATTGCTAACTCATTAATGAGTGTTTGGTGAGTTATGAGCATCATTATGGTTGGGTTGATAAAAACTCATAAAGTTCAGAGTTTTGAATATTTGTAGGTAAATCAGGGGAATAGTATTGGTAAATATTTGTTAGATAAACAAGTGTAAAGAAATAATTGTATTCATTTAATTATATAAGTTATATGATCGAATTGTTATATATTCCTCATGGTTTCTTAGTAGTAGGGTAAGATACGAATTATCGGACAGTTCCACATTTTCGGACACGAGAAAAAGAATAAAATAATCATTATTTAACTTTTATTTCAATTGGTATTCATGATCATAGATTCCAAATATCTGGTTAAAATGTTAAAAATATAATTCATCAGTATTAGTGTTCTCTATCAAAGATATTTGAATAAAATGATACTAATATCAAATAATGTCGAAAATAATTAAAAAACCTATAGTTATTGTATTCAAAAACACATTAATATAGAAAATGAATGATTTATCATGGATGATTTATATGGTCCCCTTTTAATCATCTATGGCCCCTCCATAAATTTCTCCCAATGCAGTCATTAATTTCTTCAATCTTCATTTCAGTAACTAATGACTTATGGATTAACTAACTAAAGGCAAATAGCAGCTTATTTACATGCCAACATTACACTGGGGTATCAAAGAAGAACTGAAATGATATTGACAAGCTCATTTCACTGTTGGAATAACAAGGGAATATATTTATCTTCAATAGCCTAGTGTTTGGTTTGCGTAAACAACATTCGATTTATTGCAACTCTTATTACAGTAATAATCAATCGTGATTACTAGGTTGTTTACATGATTAACGAAATAATTATCGATGAATATACTGACTGTTTGGTGATAAATTATATTACTGTACCTATGGTTTGAATTACTGACATATATAAATTAAAATTTTGGCATAGTGATATAATCATACAGCAATAAAGAAATGGGTTTTGCTTACATTTTTTCGTTTTTCTCCCTTTCCGGTGCAATAATATTAGTTTGGTTCTAGAAAAAGAGCATGATTGACTCTTATTTGCAACCGATAAGAGTCCCAAGAGTAACACTTTGCTGTTAAATAGTAGAGATAAGAGTGGGCAAGATAAGAACAGACGAAGATAAGAGCATGCAGAGTCAGTTGGTCAGTTTATGACTTCCATCTGATCTCAGAAGGTGCTATATAACTTTCCCTGCTGTATCCATTTCGTAAACACAATGAGTGATATTTACGAAAGTCCCGATAGTCATGCAAGGTAAGATGGTATTTGATTCTATATATTATGTTTATCATAGTGGAAATATATGGTATCTTTATTAAATGTATGTGGTTTTATTTACTATGGTCTGTCTAGCATTCTTATATCAAAAGTATATTTTCGATAAAATTTAAAATAAAATTTCAGGAATAATATTTAAAAAGCTTAAAGGTCCTCTCCAGGCTCCAGGTAAAAATGAGTTTATTACATAATATTATAGAACTAAGGTCTACTAGGATCATTATTCTGTAAACCGCATAAAATTAGGTTCAGTATATATTTGTTTATATATTTTTAATGTTTTAAATACTCTGAGCACAACAATTGTCCCAAACGCTATAATATGACACTGAAGAAAAAGATTGTACACACTTTGTTTAGATCTCAAATTTGAATTTTATAAAAAAAATGCAAGTCCATTTTCTGGCCCTCGTTTAAAGTGTAAATTATATTCCCAGAACTATTTAAACGTTTCCATAATAAATTCTCTTTTTGTACATTTACACGAATATTTAATGATAGATTGAACACACCTACCTAACTGATATTCAAAATAAACGGTGAACATTCTTTTTCTTTTGACTGATGAAAATTAGTAAGTCAAAAGTAAAACATCTCTTTGAGAGTTTGGATTTACAATATTTTTAAATGTTTATAGAATTAAATATATGCTATCGAATTTCATGGGGTTTGCAGCAAATTTATGAGAAAAATAAGCCTTATTGAATAAAACAATAAACAATTGGGACCTTTGTTTGGTAATTATTGGGTATAACTGGGCACGAAAAGTAATTTTGCCCGAAAAGTAATTTTGCCCGAAAAGTAATTTTGCCCGAAAAGTAATTTTATTTATAAAAGAGCTTCAAGGCTTGTATAAATTTTCTTTATACTCTTATTCAATGAATATTTTCATTTTCATACTTCAGTAAAACCCATTATTACTCTTAACAAACTACAGGAAACAGTACCTCGCTATCTTCTCAAGATGATACAGACGGACATTTTGTCTAGATACAGTTAGCCAATTTAGCTGCCAATTTATTTTAATTAATTCTCACTAGTGCATAGAATGTATATACATTAAAAAAGCTTATTAGGTTCTGCAATGCCCTGCATTACATGTATATTTTAACTAGGGTTGTGACAATATGCGTTTAAAATCATAGATCTTATGAATATCATAGACGAAATGAATTAAATGGTATCTAATACTATAGAGCGCTGGTTTAGGACGATTAAATACTCTTTAATTCAATTCGTCTATAACATTTTCAGGATATATGATTTTAAAAGCATTTTGCCACAACAGTAATTATAAGATAATGAATTTACCCGATTCCAGTACTAAACTCGTTTTAGTAATTTTGTTTGTTTATATAATAGAACAGTATGAAATGCAGGTGAAAATATATAAATAGTTTATCACAATTTTTCTACCTTTTCTCTATCATTGTTTTTCATTGAAGCTACATGAAAAGGGGAAAAATCTCACAAGAAATAATTTTAAATAACTGCAAACATTTGAAGTAACGGATGATCAACGATATTTTTCTGGTTGGGTTTGGCTAGCTGAGAATGATATATTGAAATCAAATATCGGTTTGACCAAATATCTGACAACCAAATAAGCATTAAAACCAAAGGTAATTTCATGAACATTCAACTGTTTATTGCAAATGAATGTTGACAATAAGATATGATTGTTATTGTAGTTTTGTATTAGCATTGGACCTTGCCAAAGTTACTGAAGGAACAGGCAGCTGCAGAGCTGCAAGTTACAAACAACGTCTCCAAAGATAAGAATAACCAACCTACTTGATAAGAGATAAGACTAATAACAAGGTTGAAGAAAGAGGCTTGTAGATGTGAAAATCACATTGCACAAATTACATCATTTTGTGGATTGAAAATGTACTATCAGAGAAAAGAGTCACTGTGATGATGTACTATCAGAGGAAAGAGTCACTGTGATGATGTACTATCAGAGAAAAGAGTCACTGTGATGATGTACTATCAGAGGAAAGAGTCACTGTGATGATGTACTATCAGAGAAAAGAGTCACTGTGATGATGTACTATCAGAGGAAAGAGTCACTGTGGTGATGTACTATCAGAGGAAAGAGTCACTGTGATGATGTACTATCAGAGGAAAGAGTCACTGTGATGATGTACTATCAGAGAAAAGAGTCACTGTGATGATGTACTATCAGAGAAAAGAGTCACTGTGATGATGTACTATCAGAGGAAAGAGTCACTGTGATGATGTACTATCAGAGAAAAGAGTCACTGTGATGATGTACTATCAGAGGAAAGAGTCACTGTGATGATGTACTATCAGAGAAAAGAGTCACTGTGATGATGTACTATCAGAGGAAAGAGTCACTGTGGTGATGTACTATCAGAGGAAAGAGTCACTGTGATGATGTACTATCAGAGGAAAGAGTCACTGTGATGATGTACTATCAGAGGAAAGAGTCACTGTGATGATGTACTATCAGAGAAAAGAGTCACTGTGATGATGTACTATCAGAGGAAAGAGTCACTGTGATGATGTACTATCAGAGGAAAGAGTCACTGTGATGATGTACTATCAGAGGAAAGAGTCACTGTGATGATCTACTATCAGAGGAAAGAGTCACTGTGATGATGTACTATCAGAGGAAAGAGTCACTGTGATGATGTACTATCAGAGGAAAGAGTCACTGTGATGATGTACTATCAGAGGAAAGAGTCACTGTGATGATGTACTATCAGAGGAAAGAGTCACTGTGATGATGTACTATCAGAGGAAAGAGTCACTGTGATGATGTACTATCAGAGGAAAGAGTCACTGTGATGATGTACTATCAGAGGAAAGAGTCACTGTGATGATGTACTATCATAGAAAAGAGTCACTGTGATGATGTACTATCAGAGGAAAGAGTCACTGTGATGATGTACTATCAGAGGAAAGAGTCACTGTGATGATGTACTATCAGAGGAAAGAGTCACTGTGATGATGTACTATCAGAGAAAAGAGTCACTGTGATGATGTACTATCAGAGAAAAGAGTCACTGTGATGATATACTATCAGAGAAAAGAGTCACTGTGATGATGTACTATCAGAGGAAAGAGTCACTGTGGTGATGCACTATCAGAGGAAAGAGTCACTGTGGTGATGTACTATCAGAGAAAAGAGTCACTGTGATGATGTACTATCAGAGAAAAGAGTCACTGTGATGATCTAGTATCAGAGGAAAGAGTCACTGCGATGATGTACTATCAGAGGAAAGAGTCACTGTGATGATGTACTATCAGAGAAAAGAGTCACTGTGATGATATACTATCAGAGAAAAGAGTCACTGTGATGATATACTATCAGAGAAAAGAGTCACTGTGATGATGTACTATCAGAGAAAAGAGTCACTGTGATGATGTACTATCAGAGAAAAGAGTCACTGTGATGATGTACTATCAGAGAAAAGAGTCACTGTGATGATGTACTATCAGAGAAAAGAGTCACTGTGATGATGTACTATCAGAGGAAAGAGTCACTGTGATGATGTACTATCAGAGAAAAGAGTCACTGTGATGATATACTATCAGAGAAAAGAGTCTCTGTGATGATGTACTATCAGAGAAAAGAGTCACTGTGATGATGTACTATCAGATAAAAGAGTCACTGTGATGATATACTATCAGAGAAAAGAGTCACTGTGATGATATACTATCAGAGAAAAGAGTCACTGTGATGATGTACTATCAGAGAAAAGAGTCACTGTGATGATGTACTATCAGAGAAAAGAGTCACTGTGATGATGTACTATCAGAGAAAAGAGTCACCGTGATGATGCACTATCAGAGAAAAGAGTCACTGTGATGATGTACTATCAGAGGAAAGAGTCACTGTGATGATGTACTATCAGAGAAAAGAGTCACTGTGATGATGTACTATCAGAGGAAAGAGTCACTGTGATGATGTACTATCAGAGAAAAGAGTCACTGTGATGATGTACTATCAGAGGAAAGAGTCACTGTGGTGATGTACTATCAGAGGAAAGAGTCACTGTGATGATGTACTATCAGAGGAAAGAGTCACTGTGATGATGTACTATCAGAGGAAAGAGTCACTGTGATGATGTACTATCAGAGAAAAGAGTCACTGTGATGATGTACTATCAGAGGAAAGAGTCACTGTGATGATGTACTATCAGAGGAAAGAGTCACTGTGATGATGTACTATCAGAGGAAAGAGTCACTGTGATGATGTACTATCAGAGGAAAGAGTCACTGTGATGATGTACTATCAGAGGAAAGAGTCACTGTGATGATGTACTATCAGAGGAAAGAGTCACTGTG